>JAODPA010068137.1:0-10323 GCA_025585075.1 Nepenthes mirabilis | reverse complement strand
ATATAATTTTATTTGCTTAGTTACGCATGTTCCTCGTACTCAAAGATTTAGCAATTAATAATTGATAAAAGATTCAAGTTTACTCCAGCTCCACCGGTTGTATTCATATTTCTCTTAAACCCCAACCAGAGAGACATATTATATAATTTGAAATCAGCATCCAAATAATGAAAATATATAATCAAAAGTATCCAAATATTTACCATAAAAATAAAAGATCTTTCCATTTCGAACAATTCTTTGTTTAAATCCTGTTGCGTTATGGATCCACGGGGTCCAAGAAATGCAGAGGTTGGCGAGGTCCAATCGGCTCCATGGTTTCCAGGCAACACAAGTATTTGAGATGGTGAATGCGAGAGGAAAATCAAGACCAGATTTTACGTGGAAAACCTCCTCGTGAAATAGGAGGAAAAAATCACGAGACTCAGGGGCCTTTTAAATACTTCACTATTTGGGTTGAAACTTTTACAGAGTACAATTGTGAGGATTCCCTCCTTCCTTGTCTCTGGCCTTAAGTTTCTCATGCGAGGGGTTATGCTCACAGAGGGGGCTTTTTTACTTTCGCTGGGGAGCTTCTCACTTTCTTTCTTCTCTGTCTCGCTGGAAGTGAGAGTTGAGTGGTTGAGAAGTATTCTTTTTCTAGAATTAGCTCTGGGAGAGAAAAGCCAGTCCTTTTAATAGGAGCTTTGCTGGGCATTTATAAAGGAGAATAGACAGTTGGGAAGTAGGCACGTAGCGGCTAACTGGTAGCTGGCCCTACTGACCGCATTTATTGCCGCTGACGTGGGCGGAGTGGCATGCGGCTGGCGCCGCTGCAAGGCCTACGTGTGTCAGGCACGCAGAGTTTGAGCATCAGCCTTGATTTAATTAGGCGTGCACTGTTGGGACGGCGACTGGCAGTGGTTGTAGGTTCCCTTGGAAATCGGCGAAATTGCTTAACTGGCACCCTAGACCGAGCATAGAATAGTCCCCACTCTTGGGTAGAGCTCCTCATGAGTTCGCAGGCTCGTTGGAGAAGGCAGTTCTAGGAGAATCCTATGGGGAGAGTCTAGGAGTCTCTTCTTGATCTCTCGGGTGATTCTGAGACTCAGCAAGGCTTCCAGAGTTCTCGTTCCTTTCCGTGTCTGTGCACTCGGATGTCGCTGGCGTTGTCCTCGAGCTCCCCTATGAGCAGACGGGGCTTCTTGGGCCTCCGTTGTGGTCTTGATCTTTGGGCCATTGGCCTCTGTTTTGGACCCTTCTCCTGGGCCGTGCTTTTTATGAGCCTTCATACTGAGGCCCAACAAATCTTGCCGAAACGAGTCTATTTCTCTCCCCATCACCGTCATCATCTTCATAGCTCTCCCCTCTTTTCGGTGTCTTCACTGTAGCTGCTGCCTCAATTCAAGAAATGCTTTTCTTTGCTTCCCGTTTCTTGTTTTCTTCATGCCCTTTTGCCGGCCCTTCATAGGAGGGGCAGCCTTGAAGGTTTGAGCGATTTCATTGGTTATGGGGGGAAGGTGACTGTTTGAATTACATATAATTTAATGCAAAATGGGAAAACAAAAGAAAATATTTTGAGAATCTGCAATTTCAGCAAACAACCTAAATCTCCCTTATACCACTGAAAATTAGCACCCTAGCAGCATGGCCTTTTGAAATAAGCATAACTCCAAGAAATCAAGAATCTCAAAATTAAGAAGAATTAATAAAAAAAAAAAAAAACACACAGAAAAGGTCTCAACCAAAGCTAAAAGAGTTAAAAGATTGTTCTGAAAGTGGGCAACTGAAAAAGGGAACTCGAACTAACTGCAAAAGTTCAATGAGCAATCATGGCTCTAAAACTCGTACAGAATGTTGATCACCTACAGACCAATCTCTCAATGTCGATCCTCACATTTTTAAAAACCTGCAAATCTGCAAGCTAACGATACACTGTAATGTAAAATTATTCACATTGCTAAGTGCCAGAAGCCGACTCTGCAAAGTGCAGTGTGAAAGGCAACAGGAGGAAGAGTAGATAGTATAAATGGAAGCAGCTGAAACCGCCATCTCTGTTTCAATTTGATCTGAGAATCGCATCATGCTTCGTTGTAATACCCCATTTTTAGCAAAGATATGGGATCTAATTCAGTTCCTCGGTAACAAAATACACGGGCAGTTGACAATCTCTTCCCTTTTAAAAAAAATGGTATGCGTATTTGTGAAATGAATCAAAGAATTTGGCTACGGTGTTGCCTGCAATGGCTCTCGACTCTTAAGTGGAATACCTTCTTGGTCGAGGTAGAGTCCATCCTCATCTAAATGCTTTGAACTTCGTGATGATGCCACCGAAGCAGGGGAACCTTTTACGAGGTTAGGCATATATCAGAAAAAAAAAGGGCAGACTAAAAACAGAATAAGAAAGTTGTTAGATGACTGCTACCACATCTACTCAGCCCCAAAAGCCAATAGCAGGCCAGAATGAGAGTTTGGGTTGTGCATGTAATTTGCTTATCATAATTTTATTTTTCCTTCAGGATCACATGATGAGGCTTGGACTTAGTAATGTCGGTCTGTGATTAGCTTCGATGGTAGGAGGCAGTCCAAGTCAATCTAAAAATGTCATCCCAAATGAAAATATCGATACTGGCATTGGTTACAACTATATCGATATCAGCGATATTGGGTCATACATATCTAAATCAAACATTGCAGACGTAAAAAAAAATTCTTTTTTCTCATGACCATATTAAAAATGAGTTGTATACTAAAATGTGACATCTTTGATCGTCTATTTACCAATTTGAAAAGTAACAGTCAATTTTATCAAAATTACATTAATATCATTCTAGGTGAATAAAAAATACCTAAAAACTTTTGGTATATGTATGTTTTATAAATCTATAAACATGCATATTTAAGCTTCTTAAAATATTTAAAAATAAGTAAAATGTATACTTTAAGCTTCTCAGAGTGAATGGGGAAGAAAAGAAATTAGCTGATAATTTGCAATATGTAACCAACACGATGACGGATCCCAACGTTTTCCCAGTATCGGGACCTACAAATACTAACACATATTGATCGATATTTTCATCCAGTCAATTAGAGAAACAGGAAAGGAGTGTCACATACTCTCAGCCATATCCTTGGTTTTATGTAGAAGAAAGGTCCCAGAAAGAATGGTCACAAAACCGCACATTTCTGTAACAATTTGAGTAGGGTTTTGTCCATCCCAGTCCTGCATCACAAAATTGTTAAAAGATGTCATTTTGCAATCAACATTATCCAATGTATTGGACATCAAACATCACCACGCCCAAGGGAATTGAGAGATCTTTCAATGTTCAATGCAAAAGGATATAAATTCACCTAGGGAACAGCATCTCTACTTCCGATCCAAAAAGTAAATTGGAAACAATTTTTTTCTGCACAAAAATATAAAATCCTCAAATCATGGGTGCAAATAGCCTCCCTGCAACAGGTGCAAGATTGAGTACATCTGTTTCTCCCTAAAATGTGCAATGCTATGAGTCTCATGTACTTAGCCACCCTTGTAAAAACATGCACTTTTGGCATAATACATGCCTGACAGAGTGCCAGCAATTCAGGTCATTCAGAGAATATCAATTCAGGTCTTTACCAGCTTGGACATGAAAGGTAGCAGGGAGAAGAGAAGGAAAATATATCAAAGCGGATGCTTTTCTTGATAAGTTACATCTGAATAAAGCAATAGTACTTCAATAACAGACATCATCAAAGCCCAGCAACAGATAAAGCTTGCATCATGGTCTTTTTTAGAGAAATATTTTGGGAATATCCTAGGTTGACTTTGGTGCCATCTATCCATCTACTTTAATGTATGCCCATTGGTGTAATGGATGGATAAGATGCCGCACAACCTGAAGATGTCTAAAGAGCTAACACCACTCCATTTAGGAAACAACCTACTACTCCTTTTTTGATGACTACCACTCTGTCGAAAGCTGTTATGGTTCTCCTACTAGGTAGGCTCCAATATCCATCCAACAACTAGTATCAAAGGTTGGATGTATGAATAGTGGTAATTGAATAGTCCTTTCAGTTACTTGATGTAATCTTGACAATTCATCCATCAAACTTCTATTTTGGGTTGTTGGGTGGACACGTGAGTCTCCCCACTTCAACGACCATAATGGCACTCCACTCAATCACCAGTGCTTCAACCCTAATTAAAGTCAGCACCAGATAAACAAGCATTTCTTTACTTCATCCATTCAAACGACATATGCATAGGTACAAGGAATAAAACAACATGATGTATTACCTTGAACATAATCACACTAGCCAAGATGGTCAAGGATGTAAACATCACATAGTAAATAGGGGATACCACAGCTGTGTTGAATGTATCAAGAGCCTGCAAACATAGGTCAAACCAGAATATTTCTTTAAGTGGATATGGAAAAAAAAATGGTAAAAAAAACAAATTATGACAGGATGGCCAGGAGTAAATAGAAACATAAATTTAAATATTAAAATATGCAAAACATTAAAATGCCTTCCAACAGCAGTCATTTATGGAAAGTAGATGAATCTACTCATCCATAGCTAGCACATTCAGTCAGAGTTATCTTAAGCACCTATATCTTTCTGCTCCTTTTTCTCTCTTTTGTTTCTTTTTAACCAAGGTCAAAATTGTCAAACTTTCCACAGAAAGAATGCCAAGACTAACATTGGCAAAGCGCAATCAAGTAATTGGATGTTCAACTCAAATTAAATCACTCCATGTTTTTTGAAACATCTGAAGGCAATAAGGCCCTGCCTAGCACAGCTTCTTTTTTCAGCAGTTTTGGTTTATTAGAACTTATTTCATCAGAACTGCAATAACTCCCACTCAATAAACCACTCAGAGTTGTTTTGGACACTTATTTCAGCGATTACCGTGTATCCTCATCATATCTCATCCAACAGTCTTAACACTAGCTCTTCATCAACATTTTTTCCCAAAAATATTACATATGATTTACAAGTAGAAAAAGTTTTTCAATGGATCAAGAATCATGTTGATCCAGATTTTATGAAAAAATTTCGACTATTTCAAGAGTGAAATCAAACATCTTGCACATTTTTCATCACTACTAAACATTACCTATCAATCAAATTTTAATACTTGCAGACAGCAGTTCCAAATTTTTAACACTTCCTGTGATATTAAACTTTCCAGATTTTTAGCAATTCCCTGTGATACTAAATAGGTCCCTTTACCATTAGAAATGGAGTCATGGAAACAAAAGAGTAAAAAGAAAACATGTTCTTTTTTTCGTTTTTGGGGGCTGGGTGGGGGTGGGTGAACCAGATAGCCTAATTCAATTTCTACAACCGCCGCCCTGCCCATTTTACCTCATAATGAATCCTTGGAGACAGAGCCAAGGGAAAAAAATCACCAGGTCATCAAAACTCTTACACTTTTTTCACTTTTAATTGACTCCTTTTAATAAGCAATTGAACTTCATGATCATATTAGAAGCAGATTTGTCTCAGAAGTTTTTCTTTGTTTTTTCCTCCACTCGTTATTCTCTGATATTTATAGTCATTGCAGCTTGCTAACGAGTCAATTGTTCCATGCAGAGCAGCAAGAAGTTTGTACATTAAAAGAGAACCCAAAAGATGAGAAGAAATGTGAAAAATGTCAAAGCATTTGGTTTTGTGGTCTGGGTACTACATTAGTGAAGAAATAATGCTACTCATCATAAACATTTTCCATGTTTACATTCAATATTGCAGTGTCAAACAAAGAATGAAGGGAATAAAGGTCACATTAAATCATATACTCTAATTAATGAAATTTTCAGAAATGTCCACAATGATTTATGAAAATAAAATCACCCTAGTGGATTCCAGCCAATCAAATTCAGGCAACAGAGTCACAAATCTTGGACATAAACGTGCATTTATGACGAGTAATTGTCAAACCTATGATCTCTATACAGAAATTGGATGTTCTACAAAATGCCCCATAATTGAATTTACCTTGTTCAAATAGTTTATTTGAGTAATGATACAAGTCATAACAAAGACTGCAAAGACCCAGGTCTGGGGATATATCAACTGATTCATTCCTGAGAATGTTAACTTCAGAGCAATTCCAAGTGCCTTAACACCCATGACCTACCAAAAAAATTTCATATTTTCTTGGTAAGTATAAATTAGAGAATTCACGAATTAATATTGTATAATGAGAAATCAAATGACTGAATTTGCAGCCTAGTACCAGCAATGATCCCACAAGTGAACAAACCCCAATGTACACCATCACATGTGTCTGCCCATATTTTGGGATAAAGTATGCCACAAGAATAAGTGCTGCTGCTATCACCAAAACTGCATATGCAACAAATCCTGCCAAAGCCACAAGCAATTGTTAACTGGATGTCTAGATTTTCTAGACCAAATATGAGTTTATGTGCAGGTATCATGTAGTTCTGCATACATAACTGATACATCCAATTATGTACGACATAAAAATTGTCACAACAACAACGTATGCTTAGTTTGAAAGTACTTATATAAACCTGGCTCCGTAGCAAGCTCCCATACTTCCTTAACAGATTCAATCTGACGTTCTTGAGGCGCATGTAGAACAATAGTTGTTGAACCCACAACACAAAGAATACAACCAACAACCCCAAAAATGTGTAGCTTCTCCCTTAAAACAATATGTGCAAGGACAGCACTGGAGAAAACATCAAAATAAGCACTAGAAAGCAGATGAACACAAAATAAAACCAGAATTAGCCTGTTTCACTTGCCTTATTATGATACTAACTGCGCCAAGAGGAGTGACCAGAATAGCAGGTGCAAATGCATAAGCAGCAAAATTAGCAATCTCCCCAACCACCACTGAAAAGGAAGAAGCCATGTCACAATGCTTTAAATAGAAACACAGATGCCAAATGTTGTTTTTTTCCTAGAACAGAAAATGGAAGTCTTTATATACAATAAGAAGCAAGGATACATTGGAAATATTATAGTGATAGGCATGGTACCACAATGCATTAAAATGAAAATACATTTTTGTTGCAGATAATGGGAGAGAGACGAGTAGCTTGTGTAAAGATATCAGATTAACCATCAAGGAAACACAAATAGATCAGTTTTCCCTTCATGCCGTCTTTCTTTTAAGGGTTTGTCTATTAACAACAACCCTTCATGTCATCTTCATCTTTGGTGATTTGTCTAATAACAACAAAACAAGGACTGAATGGCATTTTTCATACACTAGCAGGCCTATCAACCTCCTTTGTACCTGATACACAATGAGCTAAAAAAAGAGCATATCTTGATAACTTCGATCAAAAATAAATTGTTCTAGAATCTCACTTGACAACATAAGATTTCCCTTGAAATAAGATTTCCCTTGAAACTTTTTTCATACATCAAAATTTGAACAATCACATTGCACAAACTCAAAAGCTGATATTGAAAGGAAATAAACATCAAACCGTAGGTAAGCTAAAAGCAGAGAACTCACTGGTAATCATGCCAGCCCACCAAAGTGGCTCAAAAAGATAGGAATAACCTCCCACACCTGAGACAAATCATTAGCAATTTCACAGATTATAACATGCTTCAATTATGGTGGTAATGAAAACAAGAGAAACTAAAGAAAATTCTATTAGACTACTGTAAGAGACAAGACATGTTTGAAGACATGAGATACTCCCCTGGCAAAGTCCAGTGGGAATGATAGCACACATTTGAGGCCTAGGCATTCAAATGCCCCGATTCTCCCTCAGCCAAATTGATAATCCCCAAATCAAGTAATACCCAAAGAATCAAAATAATCATCTTCATACAGTCTACTGAGATCAATTTCTCACCCATCCACGAAAGAATTGAAAACAAAAGAAAAAAGAGGCAAATAAATAAAGATGATGGTATCTCCATAGTGTAGCCGATCATGAGGCATTAAAGGTTTTAATTTCTACACATTTGAGAATATACTTCATCAACAAGTCAGTCAGAAAATCATCAGAAAGTAAACTGCATCTCAAAAAAAAACACACACACACACACAAAAGATAACCGATGCCTAAAAGAGAACCTGAGAAAATCACTAAAGCCTAAATAACTAATTGGACACTTACTCTACTCAAACAATAGACCCAAAGAGGTCCAAACTTTTCCCAAACTGACAAAATATTTAAATATCCAACCAGACACTACAATCCTACAGATCATGATATTACAACAAACTCTGAGTCCACGAAGCATAAATTAACAATAAATAAACTACCCAGCATAGCAGTAAAACCAGCTCTAAACCAGATAGCACTCACTGAAATTGAGTACGTTGCGAACAAAACACAGCACGCAAACTAGAAAAGAACTACTAAAGCCCATAAGTGGCAATACCTGCTCTAAATAACAATCAGCAATTATTTAGCCACCCCTTCTTCATTCTATATCCACTAAGCATAAATCAGTAATTAACAAAATACCCAGCATAGCAGGCTAAAACCCAGACCAAAAGCATGTAAATTCAGTACAGTGGTAAACAAAAGATAGCATGCAAATTAGAAAAATAAAGAACCGCTAAAAACGCCTCAAATGCAAGCAATAACTACCTGCTCTAACACCAGTAGCCCCAGCCTTCTTTAAACCCTTTTTCTTGACAATGAAGCTAGCCCCAACAAAGATGCTGGAAGACAAAGCCAGAACTAAACCCTTGATGTTGTCAGAGGACATGCCCTCATACACAAAGCTGCGACTACTACCCCCTGACGCTGCCATAGCTCCTTAACTCAAAGTCCAAACAATGATACCCTTTTCCTATGAACAATTATACTCACAAGCCCTGCCGTTTCCATTCCATGTGACCCATGAAACCATCGATTTTTCATGTGGGTTTTCGTATCTTCTTTCTCTTCATCCCCATCTTCCGCGTCTAGACAAAAGAACACTGCAAGTACACAACGAACAGGAGAGAGAAATAGCTAGGGCCGCTTCAGATAGAAAATGAGGTGGGGGGGGGGAGAGGGGATGGCAGAGAGAGGAAGAGAGAGAGGGGGGTAGAGAGAGAGATGAAGATTTTAAAGGGGTTCTTTGGGATCGAAGTCTTCTTTTGTATCTTTTCCTGAAGATCTATGAGGGCACCGACAGAGAAGACAGAGTCGCGGAGGGACACAGGGAAAGATAAATTTGAGAGATTTCCACCTGTGGTTTGTAGATCGGGATTACAGATAATGCTCGAGGGAGATGAAACCGAATTGTTGAATTAAAACGGGTTTTTAGATTGGAAATTTTAATGGTTTGTTCCCGGTTTATTAATTTTTCCCCTTTTACAGCTGTTGTACCATGCGATTTCTGGGTAAATGTTTTGTAGATCAAAATTGATGCCTACCCATGGGACCATGGACTAACGCAAAAATTTATTAATGGTGGAAATTTGGTGTTTCAACGTGGACCACGAACTCACATGAAAATATATTATTAATAAAATATAGATTTTAAAATATAATAACAACATAACTAACACTTAATTTTTACTGATCCATGCTTACAAGTTTGATTTTCACCATCATCNATAATTTTATTATTTATATGATAGAAAAATGATTGATTCTTAAATTATAAAAATATTTTTTCCAATCAAAGATTATATCTATTAAGAAAATAATAGTTCTTGTAAAATAAAGTGAAATAATGCAAGATCATAACCTTTAATCATTTCCATATATTACTAAATATGAGCTACATCATGTGGAGCAATTAACAACCCTAACTTATACTCACTTGATTGTCCCAGTAAACTCATTAATTTGAATTGTATTTGGCATTGCATACCCTGTGCACTAATTAATATTGGAAAGTTTAGGTAAACCCTTTAGATGATTCGGTGACACGGTGTCTCATCTATTCATACTAGTGAGTCCACTTAAATAACTGGATAGATAGTATGTCCCGTTACCTGATTATATCCTAAGGATATCCATTAAGTGCCCCCAGACATTTTTTCATTAATTATAAAGTTTTGCTTTATGTCCACCGATAGGGCTAAGGCCCAACGGATAAGGGCACACAGTGATGCACAGAGTTTTACAGGGTCAAGTAACTCACTGGAGCCTAGGAAGGGCTCTAGTTTATCTTTATCAAGTTCCAGCCGCAACAGAATGGAAAGACCAAAGATTTGGATGTCATACAAAGGGACAAGGGGTTCACCTCCCAAGACAGACCTCCACAGAGGATCAGGGACCACCCCACTTCCACAAACTGAGTATTAAAGACAATACCCATGGATGAAAATATTAGCATAAGTCACGATATTGGAATCGATCGCGACAATATCGGTATCGATCATATTAAAATATATTAATATTA
>JAODPA010068136.1:0-33034 GCA_025585075.1 Nepenthes mirabilis | reverse complement strand
TTTCATTTTGAGCCTGAAAATTGTAAGAGATTTGTTGAAAACACTATATATAAGTTAAATCAAGTAATAAATAGTGAGAAGAATGGATTTAAAACTATAATTTTATATTTTATTCTTCTCAAGCAATTTTATGAATATTATCAAATTCACCACAAAATATGTGAATTTAGAATGTGAGAAATGTTTGAAATTGTACGATTAAAATATAGGTTTGAGTAATTGTGTTTAATTTGAAGAAAGAAAAAAATTTGGGAGAATTTTGAAGAGGAAGAAGACCTCCTTTGCCCCTTTCTTTCTCGTTTCATATGCTGTCTAAGATCTCTGCCTATGTGGAGTGGCAAAACAGTGAGCCTGAAATGTATGGGTAGTGGGTTAGATAATTGAATTTAAAAGCAATGGCTGAACATATTGGATATATTGATTGTATTAGTCGATATATCATGATATATTACCGATACGGCAATATAACATTGATACGGTGTTATGTCACGATATTGTTTCAATATTGGGATTTCTCGATATCGGTGTCATCCGATATCAACATGTATAGGCCGATATTTTCAACATTAGTTGGAAGTATGCAACATTGTTTTAGTTACATAGGAGCTTGGCTGAACTGGGTCAACACCCTACACCAACCCCAATATGAACATAATTAATTGGAATTATCTCTTGAGGTCATGCCTGAAGCTCAGTAAATTAGTTATTTGGGAAATTGGCTAAATTCAATTAAATTTGTCAACGACAACAATAATTACAAAGTCTTATGTTCTACTAGGTGTGGTCAATTATATAAATTTGCTCATACTGGGAAACAATGTTGTTGAAAGCTTTATGTTCTACAAAGTGGGATCGGCTATATAAATTCGTTTTTTACTATTCTACTTGATTTAATGCAACCTCGTCCAAGAATACAGGTAAGTTTTAAATTTTTTTATGACATTACTCTATGTTTTCTTAGGTCTACCTCTTCTTTTATTTTCTCCAACCACAACTTAGTTACATTTTTTCATAAGTGCTTCTTTTGGCCTACTTTTTAAGTGTCCAAATCATCTTAAATATCCTTTCCTCATGCTGTGATTCTTGGGCAAATAGATATTTACATTTATGTTGTGATTGGTAATCTCACAATTGGCTAGTGATTAATTATTATGCACAAATTCTGATAGAAAATGTAACTGTGCAAAAAGATGTTGTTTTGGTTGTCTAGATGGTATTGAAGTTTATTCCAAAACAGATTGTTTAGAGAGGCTTTATTTGCTGGAACCTGGTGGAAATATAGTTTGCATAGTTCTTCTCTTTCCCTTGCATCGGATCCTTTTTTAATGATTATGTGGTCATTCTCTTACTTCACTAATTAGAGAGAGTTGGTCTCATAGTAAGAAAGAGCGATATTGTACAGCAGAGAATTTCAGCTTTTCTTTCTTTTTTTTTTTTCTTCTGCTTTCGTTTTTGCTCTGTCTGGTTAATAGAAATACAAAGCAGGGACTTCCTTTACAGAGTTGCTGATGTTGTAACATAGAACAAAATATCCTTTGCGATAACTGCAATGTGCTGTTGTTTGAAGTAGCTGTGACACTACAATATGGCCCTGACAGCTGTGACACTGTTACGATTGGTTACATAAGCCAGCATCACCATGACAATGAACTTTAGTGCTGAGTTGCATGTAGTGTTTTTTTTGGGCTTCTAACATGTCTCAGTTGTAATATTACATGGTGTTCTTTGTCATTGTCTAGTTTGTGCTCCCATGTTAATGAATTAGAAATAGAATTTTATATTAGAAAGGCATACTGTATGTATATGGTGGTTTTATCTTTTTCCTTCCATTTTTCCTTTTCTTTTTCCCACATTGGCAGGTTAATAGAAATAGAAGCATGACTTCTTTTACAGAGTTATTAATTTAGTGCTATGAACCTCATTTCTGAGTGGCATGTACAGTAGCCTATTAAAATTGTTTCTCGAGCACAGGGCTAAGCAATCAGCACTAATGGAACATTGCAAATTGCACGATTGATGCAATTCTTATTAAACTTGTTTCTCTAATCAAACTAGTGATTCTTGGTTGCTTGTACCATGTCCATATCTTCCTGAATCTATAGAATGCCACTGATGGGATGTATAGGATCTTGATACTACAAGATTCAGCTGCGAAATTTTAGTTTCTGACATGATGCCTGATCATGGTTATTTTTAAGGCCTCATGTTCCTTCTTCATGATGGCTGTAAGTAGTGGTCTTTTGAATCTGAGCCACTGAGAGTTGTGTCACCTGGTGTTGATATGGCTGAAATTCAAAGGGATTTGTGAAAGTTGCTTGCTGCAAACGATTGTGGTTCTGATGTTGCCAGTGGGAGTTCTGAATGATGGAGGGTTGACATGTTGAGAGCCTTTTTCTTCTTTCAACTCCTGCTAATGCTTTATTTTTTTACCAGAAAATAAATTATTTTGAATATTAAACCCTTCTACCTATTGATTCTTGATTAAGTGATGATCCAATGATTCTTACTCACTCAAATTTGCTAGCTTTATGGGCTATAAGGGTTTTAAAAGGCAATGCATGATCAAAGTATTATACTCCTAGTTATTAATCAATCCAAGCCTATGAAGATAGAAAAAGTTTCACTTTCAGTCATTTCATTTTGATCAATGGATAGCAAAGACAGAGAAAGGATACAAATAAATTAGACCAAAACATTTGAAATTTCTAGAGCGAGGTGTGATATGGTACTTTAATCTGAGAAAAGATGAGACTTTTATGGGTTTGACTGGTTGGGAGAAGAGTTAGTGTGAGGAGATGAAGTTTATGCCTAATACTGTAAGATGATTTGGGTTTGATGCAAGGATGCTTTGGGTAAAAGAAAGCACTGATATTTTCCTCCATGAAATGAAGGATTTTTTCTATTGTCTGGGTCTTTCCATTATGGACAATGAAAATAAAGCAGTGATGATTTGCAGAGATTGAGGGTGGGGGAAAGGAGGACATCAAGATGACAAATGATAAAACTGAGGCTTGTAAAGGTGGAAACTCTGAGAGGCTTTGGTGGTTGCCTAATTTTGATGAATGGAAGGCTCAAAATAAGTGGGCTTTTATATTATTTTAACTGTGGCTTGTTTTGATGGGTTTTGATTCAATTGATTAATATANAAATTATTTTTTAAATATTTACTGAAAATGTTCAAAAATAATTTTATAAATGGACTCAATATAATAATTTTTATAAAATTTAATAAATTGAGACTTTTGTAAAAAAATATTAAAAAAAAAAAAAATCAACGGCCCTGGTCTACGTCTACCCGGAGAGACTATTTGGACTGTTCACTACTCACGCTCCCTAGTCTACCCGGGGCACCTTTCGAAAGTATTTTGCTATTTTGAGAAGGTTTCTTCGAATATGGCAAAACACCCCAAATCATTCCATCGATCTGTTTGATAGAGAAAACTAAACCGAAAACTTCCTCAAAAACGTTTCGATTTTCTCTGAAGACGGAGGGAGGAGAGAGAGAGAGGGGGAGGGGCGGGAAGAGAAGGAAGAAGGGAGATGATGGGATGGCGGTGGTGCTAAAAGGAAAGGGGGAAGAGAAATGGCGAGGTTGGAATGGGGATATCAGGGGAGAGGGAAATGGTGTTCTTACAAGAGAATGACTCTCATAGTTTGCTCCATCAACATTGCTATCGCTCTCTACGTTATTCGCTGTCTCTATACTTCCCTTTATCTTTACTCGAATAATTTCCCACAGCATAGTAAGTTGAGAAAACCTTTTTTTTTTTGGATTTTCTGGAAATCCAATTGCAACTTTTGGTGTTTTTTTTTTTTACTTACCAAAAAAAAAAAAAAACTTTTGGTGTTTTTGGGTGCTATGTTATGATTAAGGGATTGTACCTGTTCAAGTAGTACTCATTTATAGATGTCAGGTTTTTTCTCCGTTGCAATAAGGGGTTTTTGTAGATGGGGTTCTATGGAAATCTAATCGGGACTTCCATCTTATGTTGTTTTTGACGAAGGCGTTTCTTCGGTTTCAGGTGTTAAGTATAGTCCAGATCAGATTGAGAAAATGGAGGAATCAATTCGAATTCGAAAAACATCAGAACCTACAGATCTTGTGAAAGTGGTAAGACCCATTTACGACACTAGTACTGTGGTAGTTTGCGCTGTCCTAAGTGTAAATCATTAACGCGGGACTGACTTTTGGGGTGATAAAGGTTAAAGAAATTAAGAAGGAATTAGACAGTCAAGAAAGAGGAGTGAAATTACCACGTCATTTAAAGCAGATGATGACAGATGAGATTCTGCAATGGTTGAGAAGATTACCTGCTAATGCAAAAACAAGTGAGCAGAGAGGTGGGTGTACCTTTAATATCTTTGATATGTGCTGGTGTTCTGGTTATTTCTGTTTATCATCGTTGCACTGTTAGCCATCAGAGATGATTCCGATCTAGAAGAATGTGAGGTGAATTTATTTTTTTTTGCACGTTTAGATTGTTGTAAGATAATTGCTACACTGTTGGTATCAAATCATATCTTTGTTTGGGAAATGTACAACTAGTGTGTGGAAGATTTATGAACTTTAGGTGATAGGTGCTACATAGATCTGCTGTTGTTGTCAAGCAACTTTTAACACCTAAAACGAAACAATCTCATTTCATAGTATTTTTATGGGTGCTAATTTAGTTTCCGATAGCTATCAGGGACTGCTTATAGGTTATCACTACCTGATACTCGTGTATAGTAGGCCAATCTGTGTAATCCTTGCAAGAGTCAAAATGGAAAAAAAAAGCAGTATAATACATGAAAGTGTCACTTCTTGGAGTCCAGGGATGATTAGAACACAACCTTCCCTATATGACATAGAGGTTGTTTCAATAGTTTGAAATACTGACCCTTAAGTTACATCAGAGTAACCCTACCATTGAACCTAAGCTAACCCTTAGCAAGTGTTAAAATTGCCGTCTCATAAATTTTGTAGATCAATTTTTTGAAAGTGAAATGGATTGATTGTCTTCTTCTCGGATCATATTTTATTGTGAGGGAAATGGGATGCCTAATGATGCGTTTCCCTCATCGGAAAGTTGGAGGCAAAACCTCTATCTTATAAGTTTGGGGGACTCTTCCCCTCATAGGATGTCATTTTGGGGTGAGTTCTCCTCTTGGACTTGTGCACGTATCAATAGTGCTTTCATTGAGATCGGCCTTGATTCGGATAGGGCTACCTGCGGAGGGTTCTAACTGGAAAGGACTACCGGAGAGGGCTACCTGCGGAGGGACTGACTTGCCGCCGGTGCGCCGAGGTGGAGTAAAGCGTCGCAGAGTGAAAGCCACTGAATGAAGTGCCGCAGAGTGCAGCTGTCGAGATCTGCGGCTGTTAAAGGAGGGTGGAATGATGTGTGTCCCACGTCGGGAAGTTGGAGGCAAAACCTCCAACTTATAAGTTTGGGGGGTTCTTCCCCTAATAGGACGCCCTTTTGGGGTGGGTTGTCTCTTTGGACTTGTGCACGCATCAATGATGACACTATTGAAATTTGCATGCTTTACTCCCAAATGATAAATCTTATGGAAATGTCATATGATATCAATGACACTATGACGTTGCAACTATCTTTGCACCATGTTGGAATACCTTGTCTTCTCATTTACTGACAAATCTATATGGGGTCATTTAGATGGAGGAAATGAGCGAAATTTACCTCTTTGCGATCATATATTCTACAACGCATCAAGTACCTTGTGGTCCCTTTTAAGGGAACTCTTCCTTTCAGAAACATGAGAACTCCTAGGTGATGAGTCGATCATGAATATGGGAGTTGAACACACAAGTTTGATCTAATTTCAACTGCTATGATAAAACTTGGGATTTTGATTGGTCGATGTAAGAATTGCAATTGCCTATTGTCAGGATTTATTCTTACGCACCACTGACTGAAAACTGAAACTGAAAGCTTTTTGATAATGGAAGTAGTGAGTGTTGATTTTGCAGATTGCTTGTGATGTGAAATCTAATCAGTCAGACTAGTTGTTTCGATTGTTGAATATATAAACTTAGAATTTGGACAACTGTATATATTTACTCCATATTTTGGTACTTAGACAACTGTATATATTTACTCCATATTTTGGTACTTACTAATATTTTTATAGACTACTTTTTAGTAATAAACATTTTGTCCATTGATAGATATCAAATGCACTGAAATAATTAAGCATTGAAATATTTCGTTTTAAGCATTAATGAGCAATCAAACCCCCAACTTTGCCCCAACCAAGTACCAATTGAGGCCTCGTACATTGAGGTTCTTAAACATCTTTCCCCACAAGGCTTGTCCTATTTTTTTTACCCTCTCTGAAGTAGCAAGGGTTGCGCATTTTTTTCTTTGAAAACAAGTCTTGCCCATAAAATACTTGCCTTTTTTCAGAAATAACAAGGCTTGCCATTAAAATACTTTTTTGAAAATAACAAGCTTGCCAATATGGAAAAAGTCTTATATCAATTCTCTATTAAATTCTGATAGAGTTTCATCACCAAGCTCATCTTGGAGCAGCATGTCACCCCAGTGGTTGTTTCTCTTGTCAAGCCTGCAGTTGCACACAACTATTCCCTGATAAAATGTTCCAATGGTGTAAAATCCCATGGAAGGTGGCATTGTTGCCATCCTACTATATTAACATCCAAGTCAGTGTGCAGCTTGCATACATGGCCCTACTATATGTATACACTAAGCACCGATATTGCTGCAGGATGCTCTCTATTGGTTGATTCTCTTGCCAAGTCAACATATTCACATGAATGTCCTCTAGTAGGATGTTTTAGTACAATCAAATGCCATGGAACATTTGACCTTGTTATCATCATGTGTGCACACCACTAAGCACCCAGGCTACACAGCTCAACACCTTTTCATTCATATAAAATATTGACATTGTCATATCCTTAAATGGGAGACAATATTGGCTCCTAAACTGCATTGTGGTCTCAACCTGCAAATCTTATGTAAGGCATGTTGCTTTAACATCCACCCATAAATGATATTTTAAATATTAGCCAACATGTATTAGTATCAAATTTCCTGATATCGATATTTTCCGATGCTGTAATATATCACGATTTGTTGCCTTTTTGACGATAGATCGGTCAATTTATTCGATTTTTGGCCAATATATCATATAATATTTCTCTATTAGTTTACGATTGTGTAAAAATTTTTTCTTCTTTTGATAAACTTTTTGGCATCAAGACATGCGAACCAAGGGTGGCAACTTTTCACATCTTTAGTGCTATTAACTCATTTTGTCCCTTACCATGTTTCCAGAACCATTCTAACCTCATGATAACCCTATGGCCTCGCTGGGTTGGGCTGCTTTACTTGGCTCTATCTATCAAAACTAGAGTAGCACCAAAGGAGTTGGAGTTGGACAGTGATGTCACTTCTTTCCCCTACTCTCTTGTAATTGGCTTTCTAGGCATTTGAATCTCTAACATAAGAATATATCACCTCTGTTTCATGGAGTCATATTATCATATATTCTAAGAAGCTCCGATGCTCTCTCAGGGCTAAACAGAGTTGTCCAACAACACATTTCCGACATGTGTCAGACACGCTCTGACATATGTCAAATTTTTTTATTTTACCTTATTTGATTCTAATGTGTTTTGAATATATTTGGGACATGTTAAATTATTTGGTAATATAAAAAATAAGGTTTCTAATATAAATTAAAAAAATTTGGACAATTTTTTTAAGGTTTTATAGCATAACTCATTTTTATTGGCACAATGCTAATTTGTATACTTTTATCTTGTGAATATTTTGGTTTTTTATTAATAATTTTCGATAAAGTAGTATTGTTCATGAATTATGTTCTCATATCTATAAATGAACTAGAAATTTCTATTAACATATCTTTAATGTGTTGTGTCCTAGTTTTGAGAAAAAAAATAGCATGTTGACAGGTCATGTATGTGTTCCTTGTCGATGTCCATACTTCCTAGGACATATTATTCAAGATGCTTCTTGAGCACATCTAGGTAACAGCTGTTATTATAGAAGATAAATGAGCGTGCTGTGGAAGTAGCTTGACTTTTGAAGGTGCACCACCGAGGATGCATCATCCAAACATTTTAGTTTCAAGGAAATACTGAAAAAGAATTTGGTTGCAGAAAAGTGAGATAACAGACATAAATATTGGAAAATAAACTAACCACTAAAGAAGTAGACTAGGTCTGAATACATTACAAGATCAACTGGGAAACTGGATATTTGCTGCTAATCTGAAACCAGAATATACAACCCAAAAATGGAAAAGAATTTGAGAAGTTAATAGGCAATTGCAGCATTCAACTTCTTTCTGTTCAAGAAGGATTTGTAACCCAACTACCCTAATGAGACAGGTCCTTTCTTCAAAAAGATTTAAACAATGACGGACTTGGGCTTGGACTTGGATGCTTATGTGGAGGCACATATGCTTGGACCATAACTGATCATTCCTTTATAATTTTATTGTTTCCCAAGCATATCATTATTTTATTACGCTATAACAAATAAAAATTCCGGCAAGGTAGTTGTTGATTCAGTTTTGGCATGACAAATTTTACAAAGGTTAGGTATTCCTTTTTAGGGCCTTTTCCCCTATCAGAGCTTAGCTTGTACTGATGTGCTTACTGGCAACTTTGAGTTAGCTTACAGCACTTGCTAGGAGTGTCGATGTTGCAGTTTGGCATGGCTTTTTTTGTATCATCTAATGGCATCTCACCATGTTGTAAATATTTACTAGGTGCTGTTTGATTCAAGTTGTACTGAAAATAATATTAGGTAAGTTTGGTGCACCTCTCGCCCATGGACAATACTTGGTGAATATGATTTCAGCACCTTATATGTCATAGCATATAGGGTTATACAGTGTGTATTTATACTTGCCTTTGCATATAAAATAAATATATATACTACAGTATGTATTTATACTTCACTTGGATATAAGATTTGTCGTTCTTTGTTTGGTTTTTCAGTAAGTTCAAATGGATTGGTCTGCCAATTATGTCTTGGTTGGGCTTGACTCGTGTTGTAGACCACATCACTGTCTCTTGCTACTAGCTTTTGTCAGTCATCACAAACTTTCAGGCGTGCTTATCCTTCCTTATCAAGTGACCACTTTACTCATCCTTCAGCAACATCAGGGCTGAATTGTCACTCTGATGGTGAAGTAACAAATTTGCATAGTTCCTTAATCCTTACCCTTGTTACCACTGACATGTCACTAGTTTGTGTGCGTAGATTAAGATATCTGCTATTACTAGTTAAATCCTTTATTGGACAAATCTTAGCATATATCCCTCCTGCGCCTGTAGATTCATGAGCACTGCATGGCTTACTTGGAACTAGGCCTGTACATGTGATATAATTGTGAAAGCAAGTTGGCAAACCTATGTTGGAAGAATGGATGGAAAATCGGTATTGGTCGTGAACGAATCAGTATTGGTTATATTGGATGCAATTTTTTCGTGACTATATCAAAATTAAAATAAATACTAAAATTTAGACATATTTAATGATAATTTGCATATTTCAAGNGGTTGCCTAATTTTGATGAATGGAAGGCTCAAAATAAGTGGGCTTTTATATTATTTTAACTGTGGCTTGTTTTGATGGGTTTTGATTCAATTGATTAATATATTTTTTTTCTTTGGCTTTTTTTTTGTTTGCTTTTATTTTTTGTGGGTTCGGCTGGTGTAGGCTTTTGTTTTTTCATTTTGTTTGATCTAGTTTGGTTTGTTTTATCCTGTATATGGATGGTTTCCTGTTAGATGAACGTTCTACCCAAAATGAATGTAAGTTGTGAAAATCTGATGGAATTATGGTAGTTGAAATATGGTAACAAGACAAAATCATACCAGAAATCAGGGGTTTTTAGTGGGTTTAAAGAAAATCTCTTACCCCTTATTATTATATAGAGAATGATTAGTGTTTATACAAGATATGTAGACTGGATCTAATCATCTGTGGAAGAGAATGATTAGTATTTATACATGATAGGTAGACTAGATCTAGTCATCCTAATCATCCATGGAATAACAATTCTTGAGCAGGTATATTCTGGTTGTATCTAAGCTTAATGCATTAGCTGGACAAAGTTTGTCACAGTGAATTTGATGGTGCAAGCATTGTCCTCGAAACTCGTCAGAGCTAAATAAGCTCAAAGGATTATATGGCTAACTTAAAGTAGTATTCAAAGGGAGACTCAAATGATTTGAGTTGTTAACTTGTTTTTTGGCTCAAAATATGTTGCAGTTGATCTCTGGAACTTCTGGGGACCCTATTTTCACAAAAGAAACCAGATAGCTGGCATTACTGTTGATGCGCTGGGTTAGTATGACCCTTGCATTGATTGTCCTATGCTTCCTTTTTTGGTAGTCATTCCTGAGAATTTTTCTATATTTTTTTATATTCTTTGGAGGAATGGATCCAAAGAACATAGAAACTAAATTGAAGTTTTTGCCCGGTGGTGTTATCCATTTTACGAGTATAATGACCTGGGTTAATTTCTCCCAACTACCTCTCCAATCTAACTATGAAAAAATTAAGGAAAAACTAACTTGAATTTAATGAAGTCCTTTGCAGTTTGATTTAAAATGTAGTGTTGCATGGGTATGTTGTCATGACCTCAGTAGATAAACATAACAAAAATCTAAGTACATAAATCATGACCGGATCAAGACACTGCACAAACCAGTAGTGCATCCTTAAACACATCCAAATAACTTATAAATCTGTCCCAGGATTCGGCCAAAACCTCCCCAATTGGCTCTAAACTCCTGTACCTGCTCATAATATCAAGACATCACAGAAGTTCATCTAATCATCTGATATCCAAGGGATCATTAAAGCGACCTAAAGATTAAAGTCCAACGGCCATTACAATGGTACCAGCTTTGTACCATGCTAATGGTTTAAATAACCTAAATTATTTCTATTTCTGTTATATAAGCCCTTAAGACAATTTAAATGTCTTCTGTTATATATCCTCCGGAAAACTCATGCAATCCAAATCTTTGCAAAGTGATCTGATGCCTGCCATTTTAAATATGGCGAATTTGACATGAATGAGCTAAAAGCTTAGCAAAATATATATAAGTAAAAATACATGGAAAAATATGAAGAATAACTATAATTCACTATGAAAATGTGAGGAAGACAAAATATATCAAATCATAATATCCAAAATGCAGGAAATTAAGAACTAAGATTCAGTGTAACTCTCACCGTTAGAGTCTAACATCAAAGATTGGATTACTTATTTTTTTCCCATAAAGTGGGTCTTACGCTACCATTCAAAACTTATAGGTGGGCTAACTAAATAATATATCGTATAGATGGTAAAAAATATCACTTTTTTAACCCGTGGATGTTAGGTTATGATATGTCTTACAATTTAATATATTAGGACGTGTTTTAATATATTCTGTCAATTTTCTACAATGATTCATTGTTAGATAAAAGAAAAAACTCTACAAAAATTTGCAAATGTCCATAATTTGGATGCAAATAACTTGATTAAACCTTTATTGTAGAGTTTTCATCAAAATCTTGCATAAGAATAGCAATCAAGAGAATTATTCAAAAATTTCAAGATTCTTCAACAATATGCTTGAACTATGGTACAATCCTTCAAAATCTCATGATATTTGAACAAATTTGCCATGCATGCAAGCCAAATTCAATGGATCCATAAAAAGATTACATGCATGTGACTCAAGGACACGAATCAAGGAAACATTAAGAAATTTCAACAACGAAGTGAGAGAAAAGGTTTGGAATACACTTGCCTTAAGATGATTTATTAAAATTTTGCTTGATTCCACCTCAAATTCTCTTACGTCTTTCTCTATCTTCTCTTCTCTCAAATTTCTCAAAAAATGAACCAAAATAAGCTGAAACCTACACATAGACACAAACTAGTGCATGTGCGCTAATCATGCGTTCATCAGGCATGAGGCAATCATGGGTGGTGCATGTGTGTCTTATTATGCGTAACCTTAGGAGGTGTAGAGTTGTTGGATTTTGCACACGACCATTGTACATGCACGCATTAGGTGCCCCTCCATCGGTATCTGCATATGAGCGCTGGACATGGGCCTATCATGTGCTGAGTCAACTTCATCCAATATTAATTTCGCACCTGATCCTTCAGCTATCTTTAACAATTCATTTAATTTAATTAAATTTTCACTGTCATATATCAGATTCCTCGGGTATTACATTTGTGGTAACTGAAGCAATGCTGTAAAATAATTGATTCTATTGCCATGTGGCAGCTAGTCAATGAGATGGTTTGTTAGATTTGTTTGAATGGATATAGTCGCTTTATGGATTCTCTTCATCTTTCTTAATCAATAACCTATTGATGTGTTTTCTACACAAATGATAAAGAAGAGAATTTCCAATTTGCATGGAAGAATGTGAGTTCCAAATTATGCAGAATTAGGAAATTGTCAGTATTACTCCTCTCCTACAGAGAGACTAGATATACTTGGATTCTTAGAAATGTGAGGTTGATATTTTTATTGAAGCATACTTTGTCTTGAGGTATCCATCTTGGGTGATGTTGTTTTCTAAATTCTTGTTTTCTATATTCTTGGGTACTCGTGAGTTGTATTACTTCCTATAGGCTGATAGCGTAAGATTTGTGATTAGCTATGGAGCTGTTGAAATTCTTAGTTACACGTCTTTTTTGCGGTATGTTTATTTTGAATATCATTGCTTGTAACATTACTTTCTGGCAATAAACAGAAACATTGGAAAAGTGGCGAATGGAAAAACTACGAGAAGCCAAACTGCTGACCATGGGAAAGAATGCAAATTTGACTATTTCACTTGATGAAGCAGGTATTGTTTGTCATCCTAAAACAATCTTCAACGGCTCTTTAGTTCGGTTTGTGCTTTGGAAAGAAACATCAGTTATATATATATAATGTTTCCGACGGTAAATGGGTTCATATATTATGATCTACAAATAGTATGGGCATCAAGGTATCTTCGTCAAATTTTTAGATAACCCTGTCCCATGCAAATTGTTTCTTTAACTGTTCGATACCCATGAAAAATATTGATCAGGAAGTCTTTGCATCGAATCAGTTTTGAACTTGATAAATACATTGGCTGTGTAGTATGTGTTCATATATGTCTTATAGATCTGCCGTTGTTGGTTGGAAATTGAATTCATCATGTTTTCGAGAATATTAGTTGACTCTTCAATTGCCCAAATATGTTTTTATTGATCAAATGGATTACAGTGATGCTAGCAAAAGCCATGGAGTCAAAATGGCCTGTGCTTTTAGAAGAAATCGGATTGTGGATACCAGCTGAAATTACCAGCAAGGAGCATGATGATAAACCTGAGGGTGTAGATGAGTTTGGTAATGGATCTTTCTTATATGTTTAATCGTACTTGTATGATTAATAATACTACTTGTTCCCTATCTTTGTTTGCCGTCCTCCCTCTCTTTACATACTTGCATATGCATGTGTGCATGGTGCATCTCTTCTCTTTTTATTTTCTTGATACTTTCTTAATATATCTCTTTTTCATAGAAGGATAGCCAGTGCATGAAACTCACTCTATGCTTGGGTCCAACTTCCTTAGACTCATATAATAAAATATCAGCTAATGTGCAAAATATTCACATTGGGCTTCAATATCTATATTTTTCGATATTGTGATAAAATCTTGATATGTAATCCAAAATATCAGTCGATATACCCAAAATTTTTTAATATATCGGCCGATATTTATTCTTCAAGTTGGACTTATGGAATGAAATATCGACCAACATACTTAATATTGATTTTTCATCCTCGATAATTATATTTTCCGATATTTAGTCCTTAGGTCGGAGTCATGGAATGAAATATTAGTTAACATGTATAATATCGATATCTACCCCCGATGCCTATATGTCTCGATATTTATCCATTAGATTCCAATTCACAAAATTTTTTTTGTATTTAATACATTCAATACCAATACATATTACTTGATATGGCTGATATTAATACATCCATGATGGATACTTATATCAATATCAATATTTTATATGAGTCTTGGACCATTTTTGATATGTTATAAATTGTCTTATCTTGTATTATGCAAGTCATTGCTTTCATGATTTGACTTCATAGTTGCCAAGTCATACCTAGACAAATATCCCTTTTTATGCTTATGCCAAAAAAAAGAAAAAAAATGTTGCCCTTTTTCATGGGTAAGAGGAATCATGGACATGCATTGGGATTCTAAGATGCATGTATTGTATGAGCTCTTGCTGAAGCAAACCTTGTGGTGTCAGAGGAAGACCCTTTACCTGGGAGGCCACTTCCTGCCGAGTGTCATACAGAACTGCATACTGATTATGATGGTGCAGCTGTTCGATGGGGACTCAACCACCGCAAAGAAAGTGCGGCCGACTGTTGCCAGGCTTGCTTGGATCAGGCTAGACGTGCCAAACCTGGTGAAAAGAAGTGCAATATTTGGGTGTATTGCCCATCTGAGAGTGGTTGCTACTCTCCAGATATCTATGAACATAAATTCCAAGAGTGCTGGTTAAAATACGTAAGTCTTACTACTTTAATTAAGTGCATTTGTTTTATACTTGATAGAAAGCTCAGTTTGGATCAAGTGAGCTAAGAAGTATGGACACAAACATTAAACATAGACGCGACATTAAACTGACATGGTGCATGTTATTTTTCTAAAAAATAAAGATGTGATATGCCGGAAAACGTTATCTAGAATTCATAGTTTATTCATAGATATGAAAATATAATTAGTTAATAATTCTATTTTATACTAACTTAGCAATAAAAAAAGCATATTTCTTGTTTTTCTATAAAAAAAAAAAAAAAGACTCACAAGACGAAGCATTGTGTAGTAAGCCAATATAAATAAGTTGTGATATAAGATGCGTCATATAATAGAAAAAGAAGACAATAGAAATTTAAACATAGGTTTTTAATTATTTCTAAATCACTATTTGCACATGATTTTTTTTACTATACTTGTGTGCTTACCATTGCAAATGCAGGCCGAAAAACCCAGATTGAATTTCAAAGATAAATATTCAGAGTCTTACAGGAGTTTGCACCCGACCGCGCCGCCGGTTGTTCCCTGGGTCTCTGGGGTGGTTAGCATATGACACGAATGCTGCAGCTAATGAGACAACTTCTGAAGTTGGATTTCCGGCAGCTGTGCTGAAAATTTTCTTCATCCTCAGGGCAAAAATTGTACAGGCATTTATCATTCTTTCTCAACATTGTCAGGTTGTGTGATTACTGGCGCAGACATTCTTGAAGTTGAGAATTCTTGCCCCTTCTACTTAGTTTTTTTTTACTCCAATTAATAATATTTAGATTTGCTAATGCTTGTCTTCTGTCTTCTGGATGCATTATTACAAAAATGCTATGTTACACCACGGAAATTCGATTGCCAAGAATGATTTTTTGGTCTAATAATCACGAACCCGGGCAGCCGTCTCCCCGAGGATTAATGGGGATTTTATCTTGCAAAGCAGGATCCTTTGCTTTCTTTGGGTATTTTTTTTTTTTTTTTTGGGATTACAATTTCTTTTTATTTGGCTAAAACAAATTTTAACCCTAAAAAAGTAAAGTAAAGGATCCAACTTATATGTTTTCAAGATCAATATTTGAATCACAGGAAATAAATAAATTACAATAATAACGGGTTTAATTAATAAATAAATGTGAAGGCAATCAATCAAACGCTTTGAATTTAATAAATGTTTTGTGATTACACTACTGAAAACAAATAAACTCTAAAAATAAAATCACTCAATTCACCTTTAGAAATAAGGGAATAGAAATTCAATAAAAAAAAAAAAGATTTATTGCTTCCCTGTTAAAAAAAGGGACGTTGCCCATCTTTCTTGTTTATTTAAAATTGTTGGCAAAGCATATGATCTCCAAGAAATACTCTTTCAAATTCCATTGAAAAACCTCATAATAAAGCATACGACTTAAAAACATAAAGCACCAAATTCTGCATTGATTAAAACCTTCCACCTTCCCACTTCGGGTGGGTTTAAATTTTACTATTTTAAAAAAAAATTAATTCAATCTCTTTTAATTATAACTATTTGATTAAAGTTAAATAGCTCAATCACTTATTTCTTTTTATAAAAAAAAATAATAGTATCATTTAATTAATATTAGACGACTGCAATTAAAGAGAGTTGAATCAATCTTTTTTTTTTTTTTTTTTTGGGATGTATTTAGTGTTAAATCATCTTCACATAATAAACTTAGAGAATTGTTTGATTTGTTCTGGTATTGCATTGAATCGAAGAAGGCCTACATTAAGGAAGTGCTCTTATTGGCGACTGTCAAAGTCCCATTTTCTTTGTTAGGTACCTTGTCATGGTATGCCATTTAACTTTTGCTTCAAGTAAAACATGAAAATATGGTGGTGGTTAACTGCTATAAATGAATTCAAAACTAAATGATAGTTATTACTCTTGTTTTTAGAAATAAAAATAGCTTGGGTTCGGAACCAGAAAGGCAAACCTGAGCCCGACACCGTACTTTAGCTAAAATATAATTTACAATACTTTGGGTTCCATAAAAATATTTAATTTAGAGTACATTTAAACCGTTTTATTCTCCAAAAAATAAAAATATTGGTATTTTTTTTAGTCAATAGTGCAAATTATCAATAAATAATTAAATTTATAACATATTGAATATAATTTTGGTCGTAAGTAAAATTCTAAACTTTAAATTTATAAATTAATCAAAATTGCCTTATCTTTTCAAGCATCAACAACTAATCAAACATGTGTCACTGTAAAATCAAGATATACATTATATATAAAGGTTAAATTTATATTGAGATCAAAATGGTACTTACATGTTCGTGGAATTTAGGTCGGGTTGTGCTCCAACATACTTGATCTAAACCCAATTATAAAGTTTCGGGTTTTGTCCAAACTCAAAACAAAACTTGACCGAAGTGGGCAAAACCCAATTGATTCGTGCCAAATTAAACAAATTGTATCGAGTTTGAATTTTTATGATATTTATACCTTTATTAATTTTGGATGTAAAAGGTTTGTAGATGGAATTAACCATTTAGACAATATATCCAAATCAATTACTTCTTGATTGAAAGGAATTCCTATGAATCCAATGAACAAACTAAATAGAATCAATATAAGTAGAGGGAATAACATAGTATTGTCCGATTCATGAGGATATGAAGAAGTTTTTTTATTGTCAAAAAAATGAATAGAGATAAAGGATCGCACTCTTTTTCTTACATTTCCATCAATTAGATATGTCTTCTTATAAAAAGAAGAAAGTCTTTCATTATTATTCATTGTTAATAACGTTAATAATTTTTTTTTCAATCCTTTTTTTATCCGTTCCTTTTCCTTCTCTATAATACTTTGTCTTCACACCAAAGAATCACGAACCAGGACTTCAAAAACAAGAAGCCGATCAGAAGGCATTGTCACCTGAAGCAGTTTCATTTCAACATCAACGGGAGAGATTGGTTTATATAGAATAAGATTCGAGGTCTTTTCGACTTTGTGTCCAGCTATTAGAGTTTATGCCTCTTCAAAATGACCTTCTTTGATCGTGACCAGTTACCTTCTTCCTCCAAGAGATGCAGATTTCTCATTTCAGTCTTGAAGGAAATCTTCTCCAACTGCAACACCTGCATTCCATGCATGTCTTGTTCGAGCCAAGAAGATGATATCCCCATCGGGGACTTCGATGATGAGCAGGAAGTACTATCTATTTGCACTGTGTCAATATGGCTTCAACCACCATCCATGAAAACCACATAATAAGATATCAGTATCAATATTAATATCCATTCCAACATATCAATGTTGATACATGTTGATATCAGACATATCAATGTCGGCTGATATTTAAGAAATAGGGTGCATATATCAGCAAATTATATACTGATATATACCGTCAAAATGATCAATCTGTCATTTTGTTAGAGCATAAAATATCTGCTGACACTTCATTTGAAAACCGTGCTTTCTTTTCTCCTTTTTTTTTTTTTTTTTTCCTGTTTTTTGATAGTTGATGTTACTTGCGCTTTCCATTGTATACAGGTGATTGTGTCGACGATTCGAAGTCGAGCTATGGAGGACAAGTACAGACGTAGAAATGACCTCGAGACTAATAGCTTTTCCTTGGTATTCTTTCACACGTTAGGAGAACTGCTTTTGACGGCAGCAGCACAAGAGAAGGGAAAAGAAAATGAGGATGAAGAAAGGGATGATTTTCTTTCTGTCAAGAGCCATTTCTCGTGCTGTTCGATCATTGCTGATAGCGAAGCCTTTTTCTCGGTGAAGACAGATTTTTCATGCTGCTCAAGCTTAAGCTTGAATGGGTTAGATTATTACTTTCACGAGCTCCGGAGGCGGTCTTTGATCCAGGAGTTCTGCCATTGTGAAGGCTGGCCATTTGGTCTTTGCAGGAAGGTTCTGTTGCTTCCACCGCTGCCCAAATCACCTACTGAATCTTGGTCATGGCGCAGAGGTGCTAAAATTGTCAAGATGTAGAGAAGACAGCTTCGACTCTCAATATGATAAAGCTTGAACTACTCATTTATTTCTGCTCTCCTAAAAAATGGTGAAAAAAATGCATAAAGTAATTCCTCAATAAACCTGCGGCTTCTCTTGTATTTGCCAAAGTTAAACCTCGATGTACTATCAAGGGCATAGCATTTTGCCATCGACCGCCCCAAATATGACTTAGCTGTATGCATGGGTACTACTAATATTTGATGCCACCTACATCATCCCTACGACATCTAATGGTGGAATGGGCCATAGCATATCAGCTAATATATATCTTTCAATATTGAGACTTAATAAATCAAAATATATCGGTAGATATCTAAAATTATTTTCATTTATTCATAAGAAGTAAAGCAAAGACAGGGATGAATAAATCTCTAATTGACATCAGATATTTTGGGGTGCAAGTACCGTTATCACCAATAATGATACCACCAACATCATTAGAGTTAACATTAGGGGTGGCCTTGAAAATCATTATGGCAACTTTGTGCCATCAATGAGGGGAATGAGCTTGAGGATTTTAATTTGTGCTTCTATTTATCAGACTAGGCTATAAAACACTATGAAATTATATTATTTTTATGCATCGTTGGATTATCATGTTATTTTATAATTTAATATACGAAATTAATATTAAATACATACTTGAATACATGTTTAGTATTCCTTTAAAAACAAAGAAAATTAAATCCTCCCTTTATAAAATTCAACTTGCAAGGACCACCCATCAGTCCTCATTCACCAACGGCTCATCAAATCCATGCCCTATAAATTTGTTGGTTGTTTTTATTTGTAGATTAGAGTTGAGGGAAAGAAAAATTCTAAGAGTTTATCTCTGAATAAGTTTTTGATCCTTGAATTGACGGGTCAATAATCTTTATATTGGAAATCGGATGTGTTCTCCTTATGGATGAAAATAATGTCATGATTTTTTGATACCGATATTTTTAAATATTGTGATAAAATCGTAATATACTACTATATTGATAATATATTACAATGGAACTGAACATATATAGCTGGCAAAATCATGAATCGAAAAGAAAAAATTAGTAATAATAATCACACACACACACAACAAAGAGAGAAGAATAATACACACAAATTTTATGTGAAAACCCTTTTCCGGATAAGAGAGAAAAATTACGGGACACTTAGTCTACAAAAATCTCACTATGTAAAATTTGGTTATAAAAATATTTGGTTACAAAAACTTTCGAAGAACAAAGAATAGATTACAAGAGTAAAATGGCAACTTCTTATTTTTTTGTTTCTTCCTCACACTTCTTCACATCTTCAAATCTCAGTTATAAACATATATACAAATATACCGGGCAATGCTTGCTTTGTAAGTTTGTGGCGTGCCCTGCAAAGTCTATCATCTATTTTGCAAAACTGTCTTCCAGCCGTAAACTTTACAGTTAATCTACACCGTAAAGTTAGTTACAAACTCTGAAAGTCAACTATTTACTTTGCAAAATCAGCTGGCTGTTTTGGACTTTATAGATAACTAGTTTTTAAGATAGGCAGCACTCGTTCCGCCTTTGTATCAGTATAGACTGGTCTCATCACTCCAACTTGGCAGTTCCACTCCAACAATTCACCGCTCCGGCCTAACTGTTCCACTCTGACAATTTCACCACTCCTGCATTTTCTTCACTCCGGCCTTTTCTTCCACTTTGCCATTTTCTTCTACTCCGGCTAAGTGTCACTCCGGCCAATTATTTGTTATCAAGTGATTGCACGCGGCAAATACAATAATATTTTTTCTCAATATTGCACTCATATATATTTGGTAAAAATTGTTGTCTTGCTAATTGGATATGAATTCACACAGAAATGATTTATATCCTAATAATACGATAGTGATCAATACAAATGTCCATGTGTACACTCTCAACCTTGTGAAAAGAGCTACTAAAACAACCCCTAAATTTTCAACAAGGATCTCTGCAGTCCACCAGTTTGCTCACACTACATTACCAACAAAAACAAGATTATGTCAGCGGTTAAAAAACGATATTAAAAGACCCAGTAGCGCTGCTAAACTTTTGCCATCATGTTTTCTCATAGTACGGTGAAAATCAGAACTTCAGTAGCGTTTTATGAAAATGCTGGCAAGTTTTTATATAATAGAAACACTGGTGTCTATAAGCAGAGTTTGGAAAAAGATCGGATTACTTTAAAATTATATATGTGGACTATAAGAAATATGATTTTTAATGATGAAAAATTTGCATGGGTGCAGATTTCTGTTGCTAATAATAATATCCACAAATTTTTAACAATGAAATGTTGAATACTATACAATTATAAATTATTTAATGATAGTAAATATTAGTCGTTATTGATTCTATTTATATACATTGACAATAAAATTTAATTTACAACTACCAATTTAATTTGCAGTTGTTAATAAATTAAGTTGCATTTAAAATAGTTGGAACCAAATTATTAAAAGAAAAGTATCAAATTTGATGCATACCTAGATCCGACTTCGAATAGATTCGAATTCATTTGGATAGCTCAACCCGACTCCGTTCACTAAGTCTAAGTCCTGCACACCACTGACGTGAACAAGAGGTCAGTGTGTCGGCGAGAGGTTGTCCCACCGAAAATACTTCGACGCTCAAGTCAGTATAAAGCTTTCGAAGTAAGGAAGGTAAACTAATAAGTAAAAGAGAGAGAGAGTAGTATGGTTGGGAGTGTTGACTCGTTGAGAATGTGAGTCCTCACTTCTTGCTCACAGAGAGCGTGTGGAAGCGACGTCCTGAAAGCGTGAAAACTTTAGGAAACGATTATCAGAAAGCCAAAATTGTCCCCTGAAATCTGGAGGCCTTTTGTAGAATTGGAGGATGAACGCTTGTATAGAGAGAAAGAGAAGATGAGTCTCTATTCAAACTTTGTAAGCGTTTGTGGGTTAGACTGTAGGAAGTCTTTTAGGAAGCTTGTTCTTGATGTTTTCAAGAAGACAAGTTAGAGAGTGAGTAAGAGAGCTTCTGTTTCTGTGTAAGCTTGCGTGTTTGCTCGTGAGCATGTGTCCGAGAATGCCCTGTGTCTTCCAGAACGAAGACCTCAAATTTATATGGTTAGCAGAAGAGCTATCTTCTCTGGGTAAGGTGGCGTGTTCTTCCTGGACTGGCAATGGCGGCCTTCTCAGAATTGATGGGTTTGACAGTCGTGATTTGATGGATCCTTTTTCTGCTGAACAGTATAACGGATATTCAAATTGTCTCAGCTCTTTATGACCGTTTTGACTCCAACGGTGGCGCTGACTTCATTGTCGCATTTTTGAAGAAGATCAGCTTTTAGGAAAGCAGGTGATCATGAAAGGATCGTTGCTTTTCGTGCACGAGTTCTCATGCCAATTTGGGCTTGGGCCATGGCAGGTTAACGCCCTTTTGGGCCTACTGTTACAGTACTTTTGGTCAACGCTCGAATTGACCGTCTGTATGCGAGTTGGCCACCTGCTGGTGTCTCGACGGTCAACGCTGACATTGACCGTCTTGAACTTTTCAGGATTTGGACCTTCACCTCCTGTTGGGTCGTTATTTGAGTTAACAGTCCAGCAGGCCATTTAGGCATTTTTTGACCGTGGGCCTACCCATATTAAGATATACCCATCAAAATTAATATATATATATATAGAGAGAGAGAGAGAGTGTGTGTGTGTGTGTGAGGATACTCATAACGAAAATATATTCTATACAAAATTATGTTATTGAATCCTTTCACACATAAAAATATAATTTATCTTACGAAATTAGTCAAATTCATTCCAACTTAACATTTCAAATTATACATGCTCAACAAACATATGTAACTCACAATACAACATCATCAACTAAGGTACTGAAATTAAATGATGTAATTGGCCTTAGGCCATGCTGTAACATTTAAGCATGTCTATGATTATAACCAAAATTTCAANGTGTTGTATGTGGAGACTCTATTTCATTTTCGCCGATAAGAAATGTTGAGTTCTATTTATGGTTTACCGGCCCTAACTATATGGTATTTAAACGGAGATTTTATAATATATTTAGATATTTAATTTATATCTGTTATTTATTTTTGAACATATTGGGAGAAGCTGTAGGTATTATTGCGGGACAATCCATTGGGGAACCTGGTACTCAACTAACATTACGAACTTTTCATACAGGCGGAGTATTCATTGTTAATAACGTTAATAATTTTTTTTTCAATCCTTTTTTACCCCATAAAGATATTGAATATAAAGAACTACTTTTTTTTCCACTGTAATTTTTAAAATGAACGTTTAAATGTCCTTCAAAAGTAAGTAAATAGATTCGAAACATATAAAATGTGGTTAACCCCGCTGTGGAAAAAGCTATGATTCCGAAAATTGGTGAATACAACCAACTATCATTAAGAATTTCATCTTTGGACCAAAAACAAGCAAAAGGAGGAATACCACAAATGGAAAGTGTACCTAAAAAAAAAGCCGTTTTTGTAATTGGCACATGCTTTGTTAACCCTCCCATAAAAACCATATATCGGATATATTATTATAATGTATATGTGATACTTGTTAAATTTAAAATTTATATTTTCTATTTTACCCCTTAGGAATAGAGAATTTGAGCNCAAAGAATACTTGGGCCACGTATTTCGGCTGCTTGTGTGTAAGCAGGTGGTGTCCGTGTTACGCCTTAGGATACTATTGTGGAAGAACGAGGACTGCCCTGGTACCCCGGGGGAATGGGACGATACGATATGGCACGATGAGATGTGCACGACCCCCCCAGAGGGTCGTTAAAGATAATCCCTCATGGCCTTAGATCATGAGGAGTATCATGATCCTTTCCTCATCCTCTCGCATCGTTTGCTAGTATGACCTACTAGCTCTGGTCCGCAAAGATGAAAGTAAAAATAGAAAGCATGATTCAAAGCAACAATTACATGTTTCAAGACATGGCAAACAACGAATCAATACTGCTAAATGTTCCTTCCCCTACATGTCTCAAATGCATGTTGACCCTCGCCATTATCATGATTCACAGTTTGACAGTGACGTATGATTATACTTGCTGAGCGGTAAGCTCACTCTTGCTATCTGATGTTTTTCCTTCAGATGAAAGCATGTAAATAGGACAAGGAAAGGCTTGCTCGGCAGGATTAGACAGACAAGTGCAGGAAGGATGTAAACATTAAGATTGGACAGCCACTCAGGATTAGGTATGGTTCTTAGTTATTTTGATGGTTTTATGATGCTTCCGTAGTTCATGGTATTATAGTAGGCTTCCGCACTTTGTTTTGATGTTTCACGATTGAGGTTATTAGATGGATCTCTCTAGGTCAATACAGTACGATCAGAATACTGTATTGAAGCCATAAATAAAGTGGCAAAATTGTGAGATCCTGTGAAAAGTATGCTTAGCCTATTTAACCAAGTTATAAATCGATCTTTTGTCCAGTTATAGAGAAAACTCTGGACACTAATAAAGTTTTATTGACGAAGGGTTATCAAAGGAAAATAACCTGGTTCGTCACAGCTATCATTCCCTCCGTGTACCAAGCCCCGAGGACGGCTATCATTCCCTCTGTGTACAAAGCCCCGATGACCGCTATCATTCCCTCCGTGTACAAAGCCCCGAGGACGGCCATCATTCATCTTTAACAGCAAGTTTTCTGGGACTCGGTTCTTAGTTCTTATCGTTTTGATGGTCATCTATCATAGTTCAGAAGTGATAGAGTTCCACTTGCTATCCCTTTTACATGCATTTTTCCTTATTCTTATAGCCTTTTTTTTAAACTTTAACAATTGAAGCCCGTATAGCCATATTCCTTTAACATCTTAAAACCGAAGTTCTTTTCCTTCTTAAAAACTGGAGTGCATTTTCTTTCATAAAGGACAGAGTGCGTGAACTCAAAAGCCGGAGTTCTTTCTTTCATAAAGGCCGGAGTTCATTTTAAGGACGGGATTCATTTTCTCAGGGGACAGAGTTCATTTTAAGGACAGAGTTCATTAAAAGCCGGAGTTCATTTTGCATTAAGGCCGGAGTTCACTTTTAACAAAAGCCGGAGTGTTCAAAACTTAAAGGACGGAGTACTTTTCTTAAAAAGGGATGGAGTACTTTCAAAAGGACGGAGCTCTTTTTGGACGGAGTACTTTTCATTAACAGGAACGGAGTGGTTTTCATTAACAGGACGGAGTGCTTTTTATTAACAGGATGGAGTGCTTTTCATTAACAGGGACGGAGTGGTTTTCATTAACAGGACGAAGTGCTTTTCATTAACAGGGACAGAGTGGTTTTCATTAACAGGACGAAGTGCTTTTCATTAACAGGACGGAGTACTTTTCATTAACAGGACAGAGTGCTTTTCAGACGGAGTACTTTTTGCTCAAGGAGATGGAGTGTTTTTTACTCAAGGGGACGGAGTGCTTTTTACTCAAGGGGACGGAGTGTTTTTTACTCCTAGGGACGGAGCTCATTTTCTCGAAGGGCGAAGCTTATTTCTCAAAGGATGGAGTACTTTTGAACGGAGTGCTTTTTAGATGGAGTGCCTTTCAGACGGAGTGACTTTCTGACAGAGTACTTTTCGTTCAAGGGGCAGAGTGCTTTTTACTCCGGGGGACGGAGTGCTTTTTACTCAAGGGGACGGAGCTCATTTCTCAAAGGACGGAGCTCATTCTTCAAAGACGGAGCTCATTTCTCAAAGGACGGAGTACTTTTGGACGGAGTGCTTTTCAGACGAAGTGCCTTTCAGACGGAGTGCCTTTCGGACAAAGTACTTTTCGTTCAAGGGGGCGGAGTGCTTTTTACTCTAGGGGACAGAGTGCTTTTTACTCAAGGGGACGAAGCTCATTTCTCAAAGGACGGAGTGCTTTTTACTCCTGGGGACGGAGTTCATTTCTCAAAGGACGGAGCTCATTTCTCAAAGGACGGAGTACTTTTGGACGGAGTGCTTTTCAGACGGAGTGCCTTTCAGACAGAGTATTTTTCGTTCAAGGGGGCGGGTGCTTTTTACTCTAGGGGACGGAGTGCTTTTTACTCAAGGGGACGGAGCTCTTTTTCTCGAAGGACGGAGCTCGTTTTCTCAAAGGACGGAGCTCGTTTTCTCAAAGGACGGAGTGCTCAAGAAGCCGGAGTACTTTTAAAAGCCGAAGTTCATTTTACATTACAAGGCGGACTTCTTTTAACTGAAGGACGGAATTCTTTATCAACCAAAGCCGGAGTTCTTTTCTCATTAAAGGAGCCAGTTTCATTTTCATGCCAAATGCTGATTTCATATTACATGCCAAATGCCGGTTTTGTTTTACATGTGAAATGCCGGTTGTAACCTTTGGTCCAGATTTCATGTAAGTTTAGAAAGTAGGAAAACAGGCGTCATGAACTTCAGAACAGATTCAAACGAAAACTAAAAATGTGTTAACGTCCGAATACTTGCAGCAAAACAGAGTGCAGTATATTTGCAAATAAACTAAAAACTGAAGTTAAAAACAGCGTCCGAAGTAACTTGCAATAAAGCATGAATTTAGAAACAGAGCAGAATACACTTGCAATGAACTTAAAAACGGCGTCCAAGGTACACTTGCGATATATTTTTAAAGCATGAATTTAAAAGCATCGTCCGAAGTACACTTGCCTGAGAGTTGATTCCTAGATTTTTACCGTCTTGAAGCTTTCTCCCCGTCACTCTCTTCCTTCTGCTAGCCTGTGCATCAACCAACCGACGCTGGCTTTTGATAGTGGAGGGGTTTGGTGGGGTAAGTGGGGTAAGTTACTTACTCCCGTACTTGTTTGCAGACGGTAGGTGGGAGTAACTAGATTAGTTTACCTACTCCTTTTTTGTCGCCGCCTAGTTGGATTCTAACTAAAGTTTACTTTTGTCTTTAGTTCTATTAATTTATTCCGGCCAACTGCTCCTTATTTAGTGCCAATGCTGCCGGTCTACTCTTCCAGTCCGGTCAATGTCTTTGAATCTGGTCAATTCTTCCACTTAAAGCCGGTCAACATAATACCCTCAAATCCAGCCAATTCCTTCAAATCTGGTCAACATCTCCAATTCCGGTCAACTTCCTCTTATTACTTACTCTGTCCATTACCTTCTCATCAACTTCGAATTTTATTCTCCTTGCACCCATAATTTTACTCCGGCTTTACGAACACATAAGGCCGAACTTGATTTTAGCTTAAGTGAAAGGCCGGACTGCTTTTACACTAAGGGAGGACGGACTTCTTTTATGCTAAGAGAAGACGGACTTCTTTTTCCTCACACAAAGGCCACTCCCGTCGTCAGGCCACTTTGGCCTCACTTCACACAATGCACGCCGGCCTTAATGCTCTAAAGCTGGATTGGGACTTCTTATTACATTTTTTGGTCAACGCAGTTGACCGGATAACCTTTAGTTTTTCCTCGATCCTTTGATTATTTTGACTCGATGACTTGGATTTTCCATGCTTCAGAAGCTGGGTCGTTACAAAGGGTCTAGTGTAGAGTGTCTGGGCTTAAGGTTCTAAATTCTAGGTTCCATGGTCCTATGTCCATGGTCTAGAGTGCTAGGTTCAGGGTAAAGTTTTCTTTTGATGCTTTGCGGAATGGCTTATGTCGTGTCCTCGCTGTCGAATGGCGATGGAATGCTGCTGCTGGATCTGGGCTGATTTGGTGCCCTTCGCCCGAAGTGAACTGTGTATGTACCTTGGATTGCCTTCATAGAGGAAGGAAAACTTGGGCCGCGCTGGTGTAAACTCCACTTGCCAAAAAAAAAATTGTGTGAACTCCGGATTCCGGAGTGTGAGAGATCCGGAATCTGGAGTGTGTGGTGTGAACTCCGTAAGCCGGAGTGGTTCCGCTAATGTCCGGTGTGCTTTTCATCCGGAGTGGCCTGCTACTGTCATCTCTGTTGCTTCTACGTCAAAAAAAAAGCTGCGAATTGCGTGTGTGATCTCTTGTTTCCGGAGTGAGTGTGATCCGGAATCCGGAGTGGGAGAACTCCAGTTTTCAGAGTGTTTGAGCGTCGGTTTCCGGAGTGTAAGAACTCCGGAATCTGGAGTGAATCCACTATTGTCCAGTGTTTTCTTGGCTAGTATGAATTGCTTTTTGTCATCTACGATGTTCAAAAAAAATAAAAAAAAATAAATAAAAATGCTGCTGTGTAGCCGGAGCTCTTTGACCGGAGTGCTCTTTTCCGGAGCTATTATGGCTGGAGTGCTTCCCTATTTGCTCATCTTGGACGGAGTGGAATTATTCAATGTCATCTCCGTTTTTTGGAAAATTGTAGCCGTAAGCCGGAGCTCTTTGACCGGAGTGCTCTTTTCCGGTGCTATTAAGGCTGTAGTGCTTCCTTATTTCCGGATTGCCTTGTTTTGGTTACCTCGGGGCTTGCTTGGTTGCCGGAGTAACCTTTGCTCATCATGGACGGAGTGGACTTGCTCAATGCTCGGAGTGCCTCTTGGTTTTTTTTTTTGGACAGAGTATTTCCGGTGTCGGACTTGACCTGCGGCTCACATGTTCTTACTACTGTTGATATGCTGACGTGGCTGGGCTCGCCACCTGATGCGGAATTGTTGTTGTGGCGATCTTCTGAAGCATGGCATCTGGTGGGTTCTGGCAGCTGGTTCTCCACTGCTGCTTGAATCTCACAATGCTGTGTTGATTCTGAGTTTGGATTGGTGGGTATTCCTTTGCTGCTGCTGGATTGCTGAACATGTTGACTAATTTGGGTGGTGCAACTGATCCTGTTGCTATAGTTTTTTAGCTGTTGGCTAATTCGGATAGCAGGGGGATTGCGGTTTCTCTCTGTCCTGTGTTATAATATTTTTCATATTCAGTTGGTTCTGTAGAACGTTGGCCTCATACAGGTTTTTTTATTTTTCTAATGTACTAGTTGCTCGGGGTATGCCCTAGCGGTTTATGTTTTATCCTCAAGTCAAAATACTTGGAGATAAAACATAATTTTTGTAATTTTTTCTCCTTTTAATCCAAAATACTTACTTACCAAAAAAAAAACATAGGTTCAGGGTAAAGTATTCTGGGCCATAACCCAAGTTCCATGGCATGGCTTGTTTTCTAAAGTTCGGGGAATGCCCAAACTTATATGTTCTTAAGTAAAAGGCATATATGACCGGGACTTAGAACATAGTTTTTCTATAAATTCTTCTGTCTCAATATGCATATTACTTACTAAAAAAAGTCCAAGTTCCATGGTACTCAGGTCAATGCTCTAGCGTCCATGGTCAAGAATTAAAGATCCAAGGTTTAAGGTCAAGTTTCAAGTTAAGGGTTTAGGGTTCAAGCTCTAAGGCTCATGGTTCTAGGTTTAGTGTTTAAGGTTAAGGTTCCACGGTTTTGATTTGGGCTCTTGGGTTAAGGGTCAAGTGTTTAAGGTCATATATAAAGGGTCAAGGGTTCTTGGTTTGAGGTTCAAGGCTCAGGTATTAAGGTCTAGGGTTAAGGGTACAAGGTTTAGGATCTAGGGTCATGGTTTAATGGTCCAGGGTCGAGGGTTAAGTGTCTAGGGCTCAGGAATAAGCGTTCACATTCTTGTGTTAAGCATGCAGGGTTCAAGGATTAACCCTGAATGTGGTTAACCCCGCTGTGGAAAAAGCTATGATTCCGAAAATTGGTGAATACAACCAACTATCATTAAGAATTTCATCTTTGGACCAAAAACAAGCAAAAGGAGGAATACCACAAATGGAAAGTGTACCTAAAAAAAAAGCCGTTTTTGTAATTGGCACATGCTTTGTTAACCCTCCCATAAAAACCATATTCTGACTTTTATCTGGAGAATATCCAACAATAGCTTCCATGGAATGAATAACGGATCCAGATCCTAAAAACAATAATGCTTTTGAATAAGCATGAGTAATTAAATGGAATAAAGCAGCTCGATAAGACCCCATACCTAAAGCTAACACCATATAACCCAATTGAGATATTGTAGAATAAGCTAAACTTCTCTTAATGTCTTTTTGAGAAAGAGCTAAAGTAGCTCCTAAAAGTACTGTTATTATACCTATCAAAGATATTAGATTCATTATGTAAGGTATCACTATGAAAAGGGGAAAAAGCCGAGCGACAAGAAAAATCTTGGTTTATTATTAAGGCCTCATGTTCAAAATCATTGGATTAGGGTTCCGAGTTTAGTTTTTAGAGCCTTGGGTTTGGGGTTTAGGGTTTAAGGTTAAGGGTCCTAGGCCTAGGTACTACGTTTAAAGATCTAACATCCAGGATCAAGGATCTAGGGTTGATGGACCAAGATCCATGGTCTAAAGTCAATGGTCTATGGTCTAAAGTTCGGGGTTAAGGGTCCTAAGTTTAAGGTTTAGGTTTCAGGATCAAGGTTTAAGGGGTCTAGGATCCACTATACATTTCTAAGTGTTCAAGGATTAGGATCAGGGTTCAAGGTTTAAGATTTCTAGTTCAGGGTTCAAGCTTTAGGTAAAGGGTTAAGGATTAAGGGTCCAAGGTCAAGGGTATAGGATCCATTGTCTATGGTCCTATCCACATTTCAGTGTCAATGTTAAAGGTTTAGTTTATTAGGTTTAGGGTCTAAGGTTCAATGTCCAGGATATAGGTTCCAAGATCTAGGGACAAGGATCTAGTGTTCATTGCCAAGGGATTAGAGCTCAGGTCTCGATGGTCAGGGTTTTGTGTTCATGATTCAAAGCTCAAGGTTCAGGTTTAAGGGTTCAAGTTTCTTGGTTTAGTATTCAAGATTCAGAGTCCAAGGTCATGAGTTTATTATCCATGGTCCAATGTCTAGTGCACTGGTCAAGGGTCAAAATTAAAGGGTCCATGGTCCTAGGACAAATGTGCTAGGTCTATCATCTAGTGTTTAAGGGCTACAGTTTAGGATTCTAGGTTCATAGTTAAGGGTTAAGGGTTTAGTGTTCAATGTTAGGGTCTAGGGTCCTTGATAAAGGTCTAGGGTCAAGGGTCAGTGTTTAGGGTTTAGTGTTAAGGGTATTGTGTTTACACTTCTGGGTGCAGGGTCTAGTTTCAAGTTTCAAAGTTCAGGGTTCAGGAGTTAGGTTAAAGGGATAAGCATCCGAAGTAAAGGGTTCTTGGTTTAGGGGATAGGGCCTAATGCCTAGGGTCAAGTGCCAACAATTCATTGTTTAGGGTGTGGGGGCTAAGGTTTAGGGTCCAAGGATTAGTTTTTAAGGTCTAGCCTCCAGGGTTCATGGTTAATGGTTTAGCAATCTAGGTTTAGATTTTAGGTTTTAAGGGTAAGTTTTGGGGTTCACGGTTCAGAAATAAAGATTCAAAGTTATGGGTTTAGGGTTCAAGGTCAAGCATTAAGGGTCCATGGTCCAAGGTTGGGCTTGGGTTCCATAATTAGGGGTTCAATGTTCATGGTTCAGGGCTAAATTTCTAGGGTCCACAGTCAAGGGTTTAGTGTCCATGGTTAACATTTTAGGACTTAATTTTATGGGTTTAGGGTTTAGGAGTTAAGGTTCGAGGGTCATGATTCAGAGTTCATGGCATAGGAATTAGGGTTCATGGTCCAATGTTGAAGGTTCAAGGTTAATGTTCCAAGGTAAAGGGTCATTGGTCTAGGGTCCACATTTAGGGGTTAAGGGTTTAGGACTAAGGGTTCATGATTTAGGGTTAAAGGTTTAGGATCTAGGGTCCTTGGTTTAAGGTTGAGGGTCTAGTTTCTATGCAAGATCAAAGGTTGTTAGTTGAGGGTGTAGGGTCTAGGGTTCACGGACTAGGGTTTAGGCTACGATTTTCAAGGTTTTGGATTATAGGATCAGGGTTAAGGGACAAGGTTTTAGGGTCTAAAGTCTAGCATCTAGGGTTAGGTTTCCACGGTGCAGGGTTTATAGTCATGGGTTAGGCTTTTAGGGTTCAACATTTAGGGTTAATGGCTCTTGGTAAAGAGAAAAGGGGCTAGGATCTGGGGTCCTGGGTCACGGATTAAGGGTCAAGAGTGCAAGGTCCTCCATAGGATTTAGGGTCCAGGTTCTAGGGTTCATGGATAAGGGTTTGTGGTTCGGGGTTCTAGGTACAAGGTTAAGGGTTTGTGGTTCAGGGTCCCAGTTTAGGCTTTAAGGTTTCGAGTTCATGGTCTGGGAATTAGGTTTTTGGGGGTATGGTTCAAGTCCAGTGTGTAGAGGGTTCCATGTCATAGGTCTAATGTCAATGTTTTGTAGTCCATGGCTCAAGGTTAGGGATTTAGTGTTCATGGTTCTAGGTTAAGGGTTTAGGGTCCCTAGGTCAAGTTCGATGGTCCATGGTCCATGGTCCAAGGTCAAGAGTTTAGGATTCAAAGATCAGGTTTAAGATTTGATGGGTCAAGGTCCAGTTCAGAGTTCTAGGTTTAAGGATCACGGTTCTTGGTTTAGGGTTCAGAGTTTAAGGTTTAAGGTTCACGGTTCTTGGTTTAGGGTTCATGGTTAAGGGATCGATGTTCAAGGTTTAGGGTCTAGGATCCAAAGTCATGGGTTCAAGGTTTAGGGCTTAATGTCTTAGTCATAATGTTTTGGGTCAAGGGTTTAGGTTCTAAGGTGTGAGGTCTTGTGTCCAAGGTTTATGGTCAAGAGTTCTGGTTTAAGTTTCAAGGTTAATGATTCAACATTCAGAGTTTAGTTTTCAGGGTTCAATGCTAAGTGATAAGGGTTCAATATTATGGGTTTAGCGTTATTGATTAAGACTTAAGGTTTAATTATTTAGGGTCCAAGGTTCAAGGTTTAAGGATTAGGGTTCACAATAAAAGTGATCAGTGTTCAGGGTTAATGGTTTAAGATTTAGGATCTAGGGACTAGAGTCAAGTTTTAAGGTTCCTAGTTTAAGGTCCATGGTACAATGTTCAAGATCAGGGTTTAGGTTCATAGAACTAAGGTCCAGCGTCCACAGTTCCTGGTCAAGGGTTCAGGGTTCAAGATTTAAGTTTCATAGGTAAGGGCTCAAGGATCATGATTTTAGGTTCAAGGATCAAGGATAAGAGTTCAGGATTTAAGGTTCAGGGTTCACGTTTCAGCTTTAGGGTTCATGATTTAGTGATCAAGAATTAGGGTTTAGTGTCAAAGGATCAAATTCTGGTGTCTTATTTCAAGGGTCCAAGTTTAAGTGTCCTTGGACAAGGTTCTAGGGTTATGGGTCTAAGGTCTAGCGTTAAGGTCTAAGGTTAACGGTACAAGGTTCATTATCTTACATAAAGGGTTTAAGATTAAGTGTTAAGGGTTGGGGTTTATGGTTAAGGGTTTGGGGATCACAATTCCAATTTAAGGGTTTAGTGTTTAAGGATAAGGGTTAACGATTCAAGGTTCATGGATTAAGCATCAGGGTTAAGAGTCAAGGGTTTACTGTTCAAGGTTCATGGTTCTGGTATCAAGGTTTATGGTTATGGGCTTAGGGTTTAGCATTTACAACTAAGGTTTTTAGGTTCACGTTTAACAACTCACGGTTCATGGTTCAGGGTTTATGGTTCTTTCTCTAGGGTCCACTTTCTAG
>JAODPA010068135.1:0-10322 GCA_025585075.1 Nepenthes mirabilis | reverse complement strand
CATAGTACTTACTGTGAAAGATAACAATTTAAAAATTATTAATTATATTACCTATAAACCTAAAAAATAAAAACGAGTACACGAAGTGTTTTTGTATTGTCTCTCCGTCGTCCCTCTCGCAAGCTTCCATCTCTTCCCTCCGCGTTCTGATTGGTTATCTGAATGCCTCTCTCTTCTGTTTTGTTGGAGGGAGGATTTAGTCACCGATCCTGGCAACCCTGACAACTGTATCCGTTTCAATTTTCAGTCACCCTGCGATTTTCTAGTTTATACAATCTGTTCTGGAAATGGTGAATTACTAGGGCTAGGGCTTGCGTATTTTGTGTAGGTTTTCCTCTGTTAATGCATATTGTAGGTAGAAATTGAAATTAAATGGCAGCATACAGGATTTGTAAGCGACTTCAACATCCTGGGACGAAATTCCTGGAATTAAATGCGTCAAACGCAGTGGCTGATATTAACAATGCCTCTCCGAGTCGGTTGTATTCACCTGTATATTGGAGTTCTGGATCTAGCAGCAGATACATCAACGTCAAGCAGATTTCTCAGCTTGTGAATTCCAATGGCAGACGCTTGTTCCTCGTTGACACATTGGCACTTGTAAAAGCCTCGCTCTTTCATATCCGAGTCGTGTTTCTTTTGAATTGATCTGTTGTATTGATATTTATTAACTCTTGTCCAAATTTCTATATATTTGCGTAGGTTAGAAAGCTAGAAGCGCAAGGTGTTCCTCCAAAACAAGCGGAGGCGATAACAGCCGCTATAACTGAGGTCTTGAATGATAGCTTAGAGAATGTGGCGCAATCCTTTATGTTGAAGGCTGAGATGCAGAAAGTATGAGTTTATTTGTTTCTTTACACTATTTTTTGTTAATCTATAAAGTTATTTAGGCTCCCCTAGCTTCTCCCAACATATATTAGTGCTAAAAATATCACGCCCCCGACTAGAGTAGATAATAAATAATGATAAGAAATCCAAATAACAATACATAATTTAAAACCCAGATAATCTCACAGCCTTGTCGGACACCCCAAACTCAAAGACCAAAAAGCAAAATAACTACAAACCACAGCGCATGCAGGACCTAACCGAACTAACACCGTCGAATCTCTAAATAAAATATATACCAACCTGTTCAAGTCCAAAATCATCTACAATGAAAGCATCTAACAAATATCTAAACTTATAACAATATTTCAAATTATGCAGATCCAAAATAAACAAACCGAACAATAATCCCAACGTAAGTTCTAAAATTATACAAACTTCAATAATCGAATATATAATAAACCCAAATATAAATATCAAAACAAATCAAATATAAGTCTGAATACAAAATATAACCAAACTAAATCTTCAAGCTTCCTTTGTCCGAATCTTACAAGTATCCATAGCCATCTAATCTAAAAAGTTAGAAAATAGGATAAATTATGAGTTTAAAACTCAACAAGTATATATATATATATGTACAATAACAAATATGTCCATAAAATAGAATGAATGAAGAATAATAAAACATGCGTGAAGTTCAATATGTTCGAATTCCAAACATATAATTCAAATATCAAATGTCTAAATATCACATGGTTCCAAAAGCTCAAAAGTGTAAAGTTGGATGAATCTAAAGACTATGTCAAAACCTACAAATATTCCAAAGGCCAAATATTTCCAAATATCAAATGTGATACAAGTAAAAATCTTAAAAATCTAAAATATGCTAAACTGAGAACGAAAGACCAAAATGTCAAACTTTGAGAAAGGGTTACATATACACTAAGTAATCTTAGGCTAAAACACTACTATTTAAACTTGTGGGAGGGCCATCTATAGATAGACCCTATAGACTGGTCAAACGCTACTTTTTTTGTCACTCGTGGGAGTAGATGCAGTCCTCAAGTGTACTTAATATATTAAGACGTTCGAATATATAATTTCTTCAATTTTTACAATGGTTCTCAACAAAATATCAAACGGTGGATTCTATAACAAATATCTAAAACTTTTTTTCTTTGTAGGAAAAGTATAAATGTTCAAAATTTTTCACTCTATAAAAAAGTACAAATATTAAAACTTTTTACATTGAGAGAAAATACAAATATCAAATCAAATATCAAAATAGAGTTCCATTCGAAGTACTTACATAAAATATTAACATGCAATGTCAAATGCATAAGTTTCATGACTTTTTTCCAAAAATATTTTCACATATAAACATATCATCTTGAAATATTCACATCTTTTCTGAAAAATGAATAAATCCTTCTAACTTTTGGTAAAACCAACAAAACTTTCAAAACCACCGGTAAAAACTATATGCATGCACAAATATCTAAAAGTAGGAGATAAAATGTGACATATATGTATAGTAAAAATAAAAAATGTAAACAAAAATTAATGAAATTTGAAATAGATCAAAGATTGGGCTTGGAAATACTTACTTAAACTTTTGATTTAACATATCTGACTTCCAAAGGCTCAAAAATCTTCTTCCTCCTCTTTATATCTCTTCTTCTTTTTCTTATCCCGTTCTCCTTTTCTCTCTTCTCTCCCTATTTTGTGCGAAATGACTGCTACAGTGCATGCTAAGGCTTATATACACAATCGGCGCACAAGTGCCAAATATGTGCACATTAGGCATCATTCCACTATATAGGCGCGCATGACCGTTGCATCAAGTACACTTCAGACATCACTACACTGCCTAAACCACGTATGAGTATTACTACAGGCGTACTTCAGACACACCATTCTGCCACTAGCATGCATGAACACCCTAAAAACGTGCATTAGGTGTGCAGCTTCTACCTTGAACATGCATGAGCATAATGACAAGCGCTCATCAAGTACCAAGTATGATTCCAAGTAATCTAATTTTTTCTCATATTTTTATTATACAATTATTTCTCAAATTGACCTGAAATTATATTAATGGCGTCATAAATCATAAATGAAATTTGACATTGTAGAAAAGGTGTAATTGTTGCTATCTGCCTTCTTACGGACTATTATTCCATTTAGTTTCTATGGAATATGGAAGCTGATGAAGGCCAGCCTTATAATGGTTCATAATCTGCATGCTTTGCTTATTCGGTACCAAAATGGATATAAAAATGTATGCTTACATAAAGATTACACTCAATCATATGCTTTTGACGTTGATTTCATATTGTAAGTAACATTGCTAAAACTTTTGTGTGCTAAACCATATTAATCTGGAACCGTTTCTGGCAGCTTTCGCAATGCTTTTTGTTCCTTTTCTTGTTAAACAGTCCCAATAAAAAAAAAAATGCTTCAGGAAATAGTAAAATGTTTATTTCGGTGGTGGAATAATTTATTTTCTTGAAAATCCAAGAAGCGTACTATTGGAAGATTGTTCTTGTGAAACAGGTTTTCATTGTTCATAGTTTTTTTCTTTTTTCGGTGCTCACAGAGCTTCAAGAAGAGTTACTAAACAAACCATAAGATCCACTAAATGGGGTTAGGAGGTGTGAATCTTCTTGAAAAGTTCTTTTTCTTTTTTTCTGTGGGGGGCGGCTGGGATCATCCTTGACAATTTAGATTGCTATCAAATCCCTCTTTACTTCCCTCTTCTACTATCTCTCACCGCAACCAACTTATTGTTACTATGCACTATCGTGTCTATTTGTGTGTCCCGCTGCAATTGACCTTCCCCTCAGCTTAGCTTCCATGGAAGCATTTCTAATTTATTATGGACATTTAATCTTTGCATTTTTAGACTTGAAATATTAGCATTTAATTTCAATTGCATTTGCTTTGTGTGATGTTTCTTTCTTCCTTATCTAATATTCCTACCCTTACACTATGACATTCTTCAATTCTTGATGCATTGAATAGTCATGCAGTACATTTGATGTACTTATCATTCGAACTACTTGCTCTTTAACTTATGCAGTGTATCCATTAAAAATTTCCCCATCAACTAGAACAATTTATCTGAGTTAAATCTACTACTTTTAAGAAGCTGTTGACCATCTAAGGTTTTTTTGGTCCATTGGGAGGCTCATCGATTATAGTCTATGCAATGGGGTTACTCCCTGAAATCTTTTTCCCATAATTCCGATTAGGAAGGGTTTGATCCCAGGTCTTTTGGATAATATCCAAAGCTTTTCTTGATAGGGTAGTTGACATATACAGCCATTGAATTAAATTGTTTGTTTATTATTAAGATATCTAAAATTTCATTTAGTATATTCTCTCTTATTTCAACGTATCTAGAGTCATCTTGAATTTTTTTGTTTCCTCTTTTAATTTTACCAACAAGGCAATGTTATTCACAAATGATATAGTCAATGGAACCTCATATTGAATATTTCTTTTTAGTTCATGAATAATCAAATGAATTTTGATCTTTACTTGCTGCAATTGATATTCCTTTTGTATCACCTCTGGAGTCTATTAGTGGTCAGCATCTCAATAGTGGATCTACGTGCCCTCATTGACATCTATATTCCCCAACTGTATGTGCAAATCTTTTATGTAGTCAACCTGAATAATACTCCATTATAAATCTTGGTACATACCTTTATCATAATTTTATTTCAGTGACAATTTTTTGTAGTCTTTCTTGAAAATAACCGAACTGGTTCTTTGTAACTATTCTTTGTTGTCTTGATTTCTGTGGAGCTGCTGTCTGCTAGATCTAATGTTTCATTGTATGATAGTTGCTTCATTCTTGTTTTTTTCTTTCCTCAGTGTTCCAAGTGTTCTACTCATGCCCACTTGGAATCATGTGGCAAGTTAAGGCATTGAGAAATGGATATGGGGAGAAAATGGTGGGTGTAAAGAGGGATAGATTTCAACAATATTACTTGTGGACATTTATTGTGACTATGATTTTGTTTGTCATAAGCAGAGTCAAGTTAGTGCCGCACATACTAGGGATATGGGTGCATAAGAAGTATAATTATGAATAAACAGTTGGTATTGAGAACTGCAATTTCACTACATGTTACATTGCATGTGTAACTCCGAGGGCTTATTGAATAATTGTGGGACTCTGCTTTTGGTAATTTCTTGACTATGCTTTATTGCTTATGCATTGTGTATAGATTGAAATGATGCAGGAATCCAATGTGTCAAGATTCAAATCGGAAGTACAGAGTTCACAGGTATCTCTGAATTCTGCTGCTTTTGCTTGATTTTGATTATAAAATTGACATTTTTGCATGCATGGAATTTGGAAATTTTCTTGCCTGGATTGGTTTGATGGCATGGGTTGGAATCAATATAAATGTATTTTGATTGTGCGATTTCTAGGAATTTGTAAATACAATGAAGCAGGTTTATTATGTGGACCTGCTGCCATTACTCTCCTGATAGGAAATAATTGTTGCCTTTACTTTTGCGGGTATGTGAAGACAGGCTTTTACACGCACATGCCAATATGATGTTCATGTGGCAATATTGATAAAACTATTCCGTTTCAGTGAGAGAAGCAAGTGGGCATGGCATATCATGCATTAAGATAAGCTCTGGAATCACTTGCCACAAGCGTGATATTTTAGAATTTATATTCTGGCAGTTTGTGCCCTTTCAAAAAATTCAGCTATTATATTTTTGACTCAAAGGGTTTAGTGAACTCTTCCAAATTTTTACTTACTGACATGGTACATTGGCAGCTGTCATTATTTTGACTAAACCACCATGTAATGATTTAAAACAAAATTATACATTCATATATTTGAGAAGACGACTTCGTGTGGATCATGTAAAGATTTTCAAAATTGCATTTTTTTGGGCTCGGCAATGTAGTGTTGCATTTGATATTGTGTAGTCTTGCTCTTGTAGTAAACACATGGCTCAGCACTGATGTGTATGCTATACATGATTGACAAGGTCAGAACCCTATCAATTCATTAATATTTAATGTGTTAAAGCAGCAATTTAGGAAATTAATGTGGTTAAACTTAACTACACATTGTTATAATCTGAATTCTAGACCCAGACTACCGTGTACTTGTTATAGACACTCAACATCTGGGAGTTGTGGATTACCGTAGGCTGGCTTATAAGGCTTAGACAGGCAGCTTATATTAGTTTTGCAGATTGAGTTTTCTGTGATAGTAATATCAACATCAAGTTCTTGCTGAAAATATGATCTTGAGCTTTTTTTTATTATTATGGAAAGAATGTTTACCAATTATGCAGAACTTTACATGTTGAAAATATGGGCTTGAACCTTTTAAATGAACGTTTATCAATTAATATGTAGAACATTTCATGAGAATAGTAGCCGAAGTATTTTTATGTAGATTGACCCCATGATATGGGAACATCTGTTATGAGATCAAAAACTCTGTTTTTGTTTTTTTTTCCCCAAATTTTCCATATCCCAATGATTTTAATTTGAGATTTCCATCTTTAAGGTCCAAGCTGTACTCCTATTTAAAATGGGGACCCTTAACAAGTTTAAACAGGTGCTTTGACTCTGGATTCACCAAAAAAAAGACTTGGAAAGGATTTTAATTTTCGTTTTTGGGGTGGGGGGCCCTTTGACCTTCTTTGCATCTCTAATATTTTGGAACTGATTTTTTGTTGTATCACTGATGTCTATTCGGCTAATATATTAGCAATATTGAGTGTAAGGAGGAAATATTTTCTTCCCATTCCTCCCTTTTCAAACTCCTGGTAGTATGTTTGTTGAGATATTTGCATTGGTCTTCCATTCATCTCACTTGCGCCTGTTTGAACAACCAAAAAATTGCAGGAACACCATTTTGCTTTGTTGCGACGGGAAACCGAGAAACTTCAGGGCGATATAGATAAATTACGCAGTGAATTGAGGTTGGCACCATATGGATATGATATAAATCTTTACCTTGCAAACTAATTTGACTGCCTTATCTCTGTTGAAATGCTCATTATGGGCAACCAGTCCATCTGCACGGCAGATCCCTCTACATGACAACACTTATCTACCAATGTCAGTCTTTATCTTTCTCTCACTTCTCAATCTTTTTCGGCTTTGCTAATCTTCTCTTCTAACACAGCCGGGCTGCAGCCGGCACAGAGAGGATAAATGGCCAATAAAAGAAGAGTATCTTCTATTATCTTGGCACCTTTTTTTCATTGCAACACAGGAGAGCACCTTCTTTCTGTCATCTCTACTAGTTTCAAAAGTGTTTATTTGGCCAAATTATTATTTGACATTTAAGTAGTACGTAAGTGAAGAGATGCTTGGTGATACATTTCTCTCATAACCCACCCTGTAAGCCTCGATAGAGGTGGAGAGATTTGAAGAAAAAATGAATATTACATGGCTACTAATTTGTCCCTAGTGTGAAAACAATGTAATCGTAAAACCAAACTGTAATTTTACTGGAGTCCCGTTTGGACAACAGAATTGGGCCCTAGAATTTGAAATTCAAAATTGAAAGTAGAATTTCATGCTTAATTTTGATTCGACTATTTTGTTTTAGATGAATTTGGAATTTTAATCCCATGTTCTAATTCTTTGGAATTGAAAAATAGTTTTAATTTTTTATAATTTTTAAGTGTAATGTTAAAAATTGTAATTCTGAGATTGAGAATTATTTTTCAATTTGATGTGATAAAATCAAATAAGGTTAGACCAATCTAGTAAAATATTTTTAGTTATTTAGGTTGGGTAGACTTGAGGAGGAGATTTACATGGAACAGCCTGAAGGTTTTGAGGCTAAAGGAAAAGAACAGCTTGTCTGTCGTTTGAAGAAAAGTCTATATGGCTTAAAACAAGCTCCTCGACAGTGGTACAAGAAGTTCGAGTCTGTTATGTCCGGCCAAGGATACCGGTGGACTACCCATGACCACTGTGTATTTGTGCAGGGGTTTGTTGATGACGATTTTGTCATTCTTCTCTTATATGTGGATGACATGTTAATAATTGGACGAAATGTTGACCGGATAAAGAAGCTGAAGGAGCAGCTTGGACGGTCATTTGCCATGAAGGACCTTAGATCGGCGAAACAAATTCTGGGAATTAGAATTGTACGCGATCGGAAGGCAAAAAGATTGTGGTTGTCTCAAGAAAACTACCTTGAGAAAGTGCTTCAGCAATTCAACATGGACAAGTTGAAGCCTATGAACACACCCTTGGCGAATCATTACAAACTGAGCACTCGTCAATGTCCGTTCTCAGATGACGAGAAAAGATACCTGAAAGGCGTTCCCTATTCTTCTGCTGTGGGAAGTCTAATGTATGCCCTGGTATGCACCAGACCAGACATAGTTCATGCCGTTGGGACTGTTAGCCGGTTTCTATCAAATCCGAGCAAGGAGCACTGGTCTGCAGTTAAATGGATCATGCGATACATTTGAGGAACCACCAAGAGGTGCTTATGTCTTGGAAGTGACAAACCACAGTTGGTGGGATATTCAGATGCGGACATGGTTGGAGACATTGATTCACGCAAATCTACATCTGGTTATTTGGTAACCTTTGCGGGCGGAGCAGTTTCTTGGCAATCCAAGTTACAAAAGTGTGTAGCTCTATCCACAACTGAAGTCGAATATATTGCAATTACAGAGGCGTGCAAGGAGACGTTGTGGATGAAGAAATTTGTTCAAGAGTTGGGTCTTCAACAGGAGAAGTACATTGTATTCTGTGATAGTCAGAGTGCAATACATCTCTGTGAAAACTCTTCATTTCACTCGAGATCCAAGCACATTGATGTACGGTACCATTGGATAAGGGACGTGCTAGAGGCTGGTATGTTATTACTGGAGAAGATCAGTACTGAAGACAATGGGGTAGACATGATGACTAAGATTCTACCAAGAGGGAAGAATGAAGTATGCTGCAAGAAAGCCGGGCTAATGGATCCAACTTCCTCACGGTCGTGAGGGGAAGTTTGTTGGGAATCACTCCCGTGAAGAAGTCCGTCTGATTGAATAACTTGGGCGGAGCACGAAGGTACCATTGTATAAAGAAATGAAGTTCCGGTCAAGGGGAGTTGACCGGATGGACGGTCAATGGGCTGTTCACCGGTTCGGCGGAGAAGTATGTCGGTCTCACTAAGAGATTTTAAAAAAGCAAATTTTAGACGGTCAATGGAGATATTGACCGTCCTTGTGGAGAACGCGGACGGCCCACTGTGCGCCGCCCGCCAGGCAATCCAAAACTATGCCAGCTCAGCAGATCTTCTGGAGATACATGATCTTAGAACAGTTTGGCAGGAACCGTATTTTTGACAGGAGAATATTCATATTGTTGGAAGGAATTGTTGCTGTCCTTTTATGTATCGAACATTGTTCCATATAGGGTTGTTGATTGATTGGGTGAATATATACCAGTGTGTGAGAGAAAGAGAGAAAAACGGTGAATGAGTGTTCTTCGATTTCTCTTCTGTTCTCTACTGTCGTCCTCAAAATATCATATAGTGAAATGCGTTTCAGTGGACGGATTGTCCCGTGATTTTTCCCTTAATTGAGAAGGGTTTTCCACGTAAAATTTCATGTGTTCATTGTTCTTCTTTATTCGTTTTTCTTACTGTCCTGTCTAATCGGGAAAGTAGTCCGCCCTCTTTCCTAACACATCTGTTGATCTTAATAATTTGGCTGCTTGCCAAACATGGCGATCTCCCTCCTCCTAGTTCTTCTGATTCGCAAAAGCAATTTTGCATCTGATACGTCCACCATCACCTAATATGATCAATACTGATATAATCATGGCTAACGTAGATACCAATATCTTAATTCATGTCTGTGAGTTCTGTCAGAAAATTATGGGTTGTGCAACTATTTTCAGGAGATTCATGCGTTGAGGGCCCAATTGGAAGCGGCAAAATATGATGTAATAAAGTACTGCATTGGTACCATTGTTTCCATATCTGCTGTTGGTTTAGCTATGCTGCGGATCTTCATGTGAGTTATGGCACATCGCAAAGAGGCAGCTGCTGTATTGAAATTTTAAAGAGAATAATACAACACAAATGCTAAGCTACATCGGCGACATTTCAGTCAGGTGAACTTTTCCGGCAGACCCGAATGGTTTCTATCACTCGTCTGATGGTTCGGTTTTCATACAAATAATGACTGCTCGATTCAAAACTGTGATCTCAGCATATACGCACATCGGATATATTCCTCGGCCTTGGCTACATGTCCGATCCTCATTTTTAGTTGGAAAACTTGGTGACAAAGCTGCTGAACTTTTGCCCTTGTGTTGATGATTGATGCAGATTTTGGGTGAGACATTCTCTGTCTGAATTCATTATCTGATGCAGATTTTACTGCCTTTTCTCTTGAGTTCACTTAACAGTCATATCACCAAGTATTTTTAAGATATTTTTTAATAATATAATGTCATTTTATTTCAATCACAT
>JAODPA010068134.1:0-10324 GCA_025585075.1 Nepenthes mirabilis | reverse complement strand
TACATTTGTATAATCTAACTCACAATAATGGAGATTTTGGACTCTTAGATCCCATAATTCCTAGCCCCATTTTCAAAGAGATTTTCCAGTTAAAATTACTTATATATTATGTGATCATTTGGTTTATTTATTGGCTTCCTATCATTTTTGCATAAAAGATAGATTAATTATTCTAAGGTTTTGCGTAATTACCCCATCAAATTATACACAACTCCACCTCCTCGTCTAAGAAAGAATGTTAGCGTGTTTGTTTACTAAAGGAATTCTTAAGATTATGTATGGGGGCTAAGTGATAGAAGCCTCCTTAAAAAGAGAATCCAAGTGACTAGATCTAGACGTTTATTTACCAAAAATATATGTTTTCATAAAAATCGTAAAATCATATATAAAGATTGATGATTGCTCAATACTAAAAGGTCAAGAAAATTGATGACTTGATGACAGAAATGTAGTGATTGAAACCCTAGTAAATGACGTCCATAACTATAACGATTATGAGATTGTAAAATCATAATCTACAAAAAAGGCATAATAATATGAGAAAAAAGGATTATAAAAATTATATTGATTCTAATTTTCTTTAGACTTTTAGAAAAACACAAATAAAAACTTCTTTATCATAGATATATAGACATTCTTATAATCATAAGCAACCCATCAATTATTTTATTCAACTGACTTAAACCAATCTAGTCACAAAAAGGATGACAGTAGGGATACCGTTTGAACACCCCATTAACACATTCGAATAATGTAATATTTTATTTATTCATATTACAGGATATACACAAAAATAGATGGATAATGGACGTCACTTCACTCGAAGGTATCGTAAGAGTGTCTGTCGGGTATCTCCAAAACATTTTCCTACATAGAAACATCAAGTATTTATGACCAAACGAACAAAAAAATACACAGTTAACCTGCACTCATTTACAAAGCTGCAGATTTAGAGAACAAAGCACAACCAGTTTCTCATAATAAAGCTCATCAACATCACCAAATCTTCATATCAAAGCAAATAAAATGTCAAATACTTAAGATCTATACCATATTATTAGAACTAAATGAGTAGTATTTTTGCATGCTGTTCCAATAAGTGGAAACACCCAATTTATAAAGATGGTAAATTTCAAAAAAAAAAAAAAGGGCTAATTGAGTACAAGGAAATAAGAGATTCAGTAAAGTGCATTATTAGATCAGCACCTTTACACTTGCATCAGTTCATCCTCATAGGAGCACAAAATGTACAAAGCAGGAGTGATTTCACCGTGTCTGAAAAACCTCATCTTCTTTGTTCCTGGGGCCTGTTAAATGGTTGTCACATGTATTGGTTAATTTTGTCAACTTAAAGCAGCCCGAGTTTTTCACGGGCAATGAGTTACAGCAGGCAAGACAATACAAAAATCTCCATTGTCTTCATTATTACTTAGCCTGCAATATTTGTATTATCAGTGAAATATCAATAAATATTCTAATGGATAGAAGTACTATGCAGATGTAAAGTTAGTAACCTTGCTTGTTAATTAGTAATTACGTCTTCTAATTTGATGATTTGATCCGGGTTTCATATTATGGACCCCCATCACCAAGGAATTGTGTTTCATTTTACCTTAGGATTTCTGTTGTTATTAGCACAGGTACAGTCTTTTTGCATATTCAGTTTTTGGTTTTCAGGTCCTCCTTGGTTTTTAATAAAAATACAAAAAAACATATTTGGCACAAGTGAAAACATGAAAATTATCATTTCACTAAAATTAATGGATACTGATAAGATACTGAGAAAAATTGTCTTGGAAAAGAGGCATCATCATTCAATATTTGTACACAAAACAAACACGCTGCCAAGCTGCATTGCATCCTACCAATTGGTTTACAGCGTCTCTTAATGCAGATTGACACGAGTTAAACACACAAATGTCTTTCTATGAGAATGGGATAGACCAATGTACAGAAAAAACACTTACAGATAACATCATTTCATATCTTTGTCCACCAGGCATATTAGATCCAGAGTTCAAAAAATGGAATATCATTTATGCTTGCAGGTGGCATATGTTTTACACGGTGATTGAGATGAAAACTACTTTCCAAGGGAAACATTCTACTCATTTTGAAGGCCCCATTCAGATACAAGAAAGCCTAGCAGAATAATAAATTAGAGACCAGAAAATCTGAAGAAAATGAAAATTTCGAGAGAAGTGTGACCATTATTTGCTGACTTTTATTTTAAAAACTATTCTCCATCATTGTCATTTTTTCTGTTTTTTTAAATCCGAATAGCGGCCAATTGGAAATCCTTTTTTACAATAACATCAAATGAGCTCTAAATTAGTTATCCACACGTATTATAAACCAAAAAGCATTTTGGAAAGTAATGAAGTGACTAATTATGATACAACAGAGCCAACAAATAAATCTCAGAAAAATGTGCCCACAAAATGAAATTTAATTTAGAGAAACAAAAGATAACGCTATACGACGGGTTGAAGAAAACGATTTAAGCCATGTCATACTTAGTAAGGATGCATATCTACAAAAGACACAAGTTGCAGCTCCTACTCATCAATGACCAACACTCAAAAGACAATAATTTTTGTCCCTTCAGTCTTAAGGTTGCTTGAAAGATTTAGCCAAAAACTTATATTTCCTCATCATATCTTTTACAACCATCCATTTGCTGGATTTTTGTTAACTAAGAGAAAGATGAAACCTATGAACGATAAGTCATAACCACCAAACCTTTTTCGCTGAGGGTAACTGAGCTAGTTCAGCATTTTGTGTATATCTTTTGAACAACCGGAAAAACCATTTAGTAAACGATATGTTTAAGCGGTGTTCGTTTCTACTGAAATTATATAGTTCCCGAGATGAAATAATTAGATTGCTGAAATCAAATACTTTGCTAGGCCTTCAGAGGTGTTCTATATGTCAATTTTAACCAACATTCATCATTAGTTTATACTAAAACAGGATTTACAATATTCTCATCGTGTTTCCAAAGTTTCAGACTTGTAGCTTTAAATGGGAGGCATACAGGATATGATCTGATTGATTGGATTCTAACACATTTGCAGAGACAAAGTGCATGCCGAAAAATGGTTTCTTTAAATATCTACTTATTGAACAGGAGATGGTACCAAGATTAAAAGGCACTGGATTATTATTAATATGCAAAATGAACAAGGCCTTAAGCACTGAAATCTTGATAACAAGGTCATTCCCTTTCAACTTTTGGGAATTTAAGCTTTCAATGGCCTTGCTAAAAGCTAGAGGAAAGAGTGATTAAATTATGAAATAGCCACTTGTAAATAGGAAGAGCATGTAGAACCCATGATCTTAATGACACTCATCTATGATTGTTAATTTTAAAAAAAGGTTACTCCTGACTCGGGAATTTTAGGCCAAATCAAAGGCAGGTAAGGCTAGTATGGAAGGCCGCCTATGTATTCTGTCTTTTATAGGTAAGGTTGCTTACTATATTTTATTACCCGCGATTTTGAATGCAATTCCTCAAATTGTCAAATATATTAGGACGTTCGAATATATTACAAAATCTAATCAAATCATTCAAATGGGAGGGTCACTACATCCAAACCTTTCCTATTGGCGGAAAGGGATTTCCAATAGCAAATCTCCCTGTCTGGAGTTAGGTAGAATATCCAATAACAAATCTAAAAGTAGTGACCACAATCTCGACATAAACATGTGAAAATACATGGCCTAATGTAAGTTTCATACTTATTTTCATACACATATTAATAGAAAAATACACAGTGTCCGAAATTTACTCATTTTTTTTAGAAAGTGATAAAACCTAGAATATTAACAGAGACGGAATAAAGCCCTCAAATAATAAGTAAATCGTTATGCATGTATAGGAAAAATGAACAAACAAGTTAAAAGTGCACACACGAGCTTAAAACCTTCAAATCGGAACAAAATATTATAAGATACAAAATTAGACAAAGGATAGGATTAAAAGATACTTGTCTCAACCTTATACCCAATAGATTTAACAAAAGGATGTTCCGAGGTACCTGATCCGAGCTTTCTCTCTTCTATTGGCGAAGACCGCATTCCGAACAAGGTATGGACACTACGAATTTTTAGTTATGCCATTTGGTTTAACTAATATTTCTGCAACTTTTATGGATTTGATGAATTGGGCATTTCAGCTCTATTTGGGTAAATTTGTGGTGGTATTTATTGACGGCATATTAATTTACTCGAAGAGTTATGACGATCACGAAGCACATTTGAGAATCGTGCTTTAGACACTTCGAGAAAGAAAATTATATGCTAAGTTGAAAAGTGTGAATTTTGACTTGAGGGAGTAGCATTCTTGGGGCATATCATATCGAAGGGAGGCATTCCTGTGGATCTTAAAAAGATCAAGGCTATTGTTAACTGAAATTAACCTACTACAGTGACTGAAGTTCAGAGTTTCCTTAGGATGAAATGATATTATCGGAGATTTGTGAAGAATTTTTTCAGAATTGCAATACTACTAACTCAATTAACGAAGAAGGAAGTTAAATTTGTTTGGACTAATAAATGTGAGCAGAGTTTTCAGGAGTTAAAAAAATCGCTTGACTACTGCTCAAATCCTGACAATTCCTAAGAGATCTGGTAGATTTATGGTTTATTGTGATTCATCGAGGACAAGATTAGGCTGTGTACCGATGCAGTACGGAAAGGTAATAGTGTATGGGTCGAGGCAACTGAAGGTCCAAGAAAGGAACTACCCGATCCAAATGTCCTATCCATCTGGGAATCAATAAAATGTATCATGATTTAAAGAAAATATTTTGGTGGCGAAATATAAGAAAAATTATGGCTTTTGTGAAAAAATATATGATTTGTCAACAGCTAAAAGCCAAGCATAGGAAGCCATCCGACTTATTACAACCATTGCCTATTCCAAGCTAGAAATGGAAGGATATATCAATGGATTTTGTGATGGGATTACCAAATACTCCAAAGAATCGTGATGCAATTTGGGTAATTCTTGATTGGCTTACGAAATCGGCATATTTCTTATCCATGTGGGTGACTTACTCAAGGGATTGGTTAGCCTGAATGTATATTAATTAGATAGTTAGATTACATGGGATTCCGACATCTATTGTGTCTGACCAGGACTCAAGATTTGTTTCAAAATTCTGGAAAAGTTTACATTGTGAATTGGGGATAGATTTAAAATTTAGCACAACTTATCATCCACAAACGGATGGACAATCGGAGAGGACCATCTAGATTTTGGAGGATATGTTAAGGTTTCAGTGTTAGAAATGAAAGGTAATTGGGGCGATTATTTAGTATTGGCGGAATTTGCTTATAATAATAGATACCGGGCAAGTATTGGAATACCCCCTTTGAAGCATTATACGAGAGAAAATGTCGTTTCCTGATTCATTGGGAAGAAACGGGTGATAGAAGGCTTATGGGACCGGACATTATTAAGGAGACATCCAATAAAATTAAGTTGATCCATGAGAAGTTGAAAGTGGCCTAAAAAAGGTAGAAAAGTTATGCAAATCGAAAAAGATTGGAGCTGAAATTCGCGGTTGGGGACTATGTTTTCTTGAAAGTATCACCATCTAAGGGAATAACCGGATTTGGGTTAAAGGGGACATTGAAACCGAGATTTCTTGGCCTCTTCGAAATTTTGAAGAGAGTTGGTGAAGTAGCCTATCGGTTGGCGTTACTACTGAATTTGGGGGAAGTGCACAATATTTTCCATTTGTCGATATTCCGAAAATATGTTTATGATCTGACCTACGTTATTGATTATGAGCCTTTGTCGATTAATGAAGATCTAATGTATGTTGAGGAACTAGTGCGAATTTTGGGTCGTAGAGATCAGGTACTCCGAACAAAGACCATTCTGTTGGTAAAAGTTTTATGGAGAAATCATTTGTAGGAAGAGGCCACGTGGGAGCGAGAGGATGAAATTTAGGACAAGTACCATCATCTTTTCCTACATTAAGGTATGTAACTCTTATTTAAATTTCGAGGATGAAATTTTATAAGGAGGGAAGAATTGTAAAGATTGAGTTTCCAAGTTACGTTAATTACGATTAATGAAACTAATATAATTGAAATTGATATCAAAGGATGAGAAAAATTAGGCCAAAGAGTCAAAAATTAGTTCGAAAGATTTGCGCCTGACGCAGGCCTGAGGCATAAAAACCAGATTGCCCCCCTTTGAACTCGTCGAATCCAGGCCCAAGGCGCCACTTTTGTGCAAAATCTAGATTGCACCCTCTTTCGACGCAAAATTGCGTGAGTGAATGGTAAGAGCACGCTCGATGTGCGCCTTGGCGCCCAGCAGGTGCTGGGCTTGGAACGGTGTTTCAGTAGGGTAATGCCCAACATTCGCCTTAGGCGGGCCCTCGGCGTGATTTCCAGGTTGCGCCGTTTTCGGGCTGTGCTCGACTTACGCCTGAGGTGCCACTCGAGCACTAGTCGGGTATTTAAGTGCGTGCGGGTCAGGTTTCGTTTTTTTTAAGATTAGAAATAGAGAGGGCCGACAGAGAGAGAGAGAGAACGCCGAAGAGAAGAGAGAGGAGAAGAGAAAGAAGGCTCCAATAGCTCAAATTGGGTCGATCAAAGTGAGGATAAAGGTAGATCGGGTCAAGGCAAGTGCACTCTAAGCTCCTTCTTCTTTTGTTCTTGTTTCTTGCCACTTCTTCTAGGTATTTTCGTTCAAATGTACGCCTAAATTCCAATTTTGAAGTTTACATGTGTAAAATGTACACGCATGTCCATTTTTCATGATTTTACGTAGTAATTTTTGATGAACTTATGAACAAGTGAAGTATTATGTTGAGATTGGTACTCTAGCCTAACGTGTGTTCCGATTTCTAGTTATTTTGGTGCCTTGTCACTTGTATTTCGTATATGATGCTTTGCATGTCTAAGAAATTGTGTTGAGTCTTCCGCATGTGCAAAAAACCTCCACTAAATGTTTTGTATGTTAAGTGTATGGACTGATACCGTAGAAATTGCCTGTTTTACTAATTTTCGTTGGATTCCCCTGAGTTTTTCTGAACTTCTAAGCCCTAAATTCGAGCAATAGTTTATAATGGCTTTAAAATATCAAACATATGTTATATGTATAAGCTGGAAATGCAATACCCACTGATTTGTACATGACCACTGATTTTAGTATGTCCGCCACCACGGGGGGTGCGGCTGTGACAGGGACACCTGTCACAGTCTGCAGATTCGGCGCTCAGAGGCGCATGGTCTGCAGGTACGGCGTGTCAGGAGCCGTTGCGTGCGCTGAGCTGGCATCCGGGTTGTTTTGGTCTTTATGGCTGTCCCCGCCCAGGAGGAGTCTTGTCGTTTGTCCGGGCGGCCAAGTAAGCTGGAGTCGAGTCAGACGTTCGAATCAGGCCGGGTACATGGGCTTTTTGGGCCGGCCTTCTTGTGCGGCCTTTTGGGCCTGCGTTTGCGATTTTGGGCCCAAGTTCCAGGACCTATCACAAGTTACTAGAGAAATCGTAAAAAGCTCTACATATGGCATATGCTTAACCTTAAATAGTTTAGCAAATAATACCTAAAGCAAACTGAAGAGATACCTCAATACTGTCCTTCTAATTCATGGCACCAAGGGTTTGACCATTTGGCATGCAAACAGATGTAGGAGAGGGATCAACCCAAAAGTGGGTCTAAAACAAGCAAACAAATCTATATAGAGGTGCATGACATAAACCAAAATTTTGAGTAATTTCAAACTAATAGAAAGGATAATAATAGTTAGACACATTGACACAACAGCTTGCAAAAGGACACCACTATGCAGAGAGAGACTATATTGTGTAAACAGAGACATTACTATTCTGGGAGGTGTGACAAATAAAATTTATGACTAAGAGGATGCAGACATATTCAAATTATGCTTACATGAAGTTCGCCACATTGGGTTAAAATATCATTATCGTATTGGAATCTATTACAAGTATACCAATTAGTAACGTTTATATTTGGTGATATGTATGCTTATCGGACACCATGAATATAAACAATTTTTTATATTTATAGCCACATTGAAGTGAGTTATTTGCAAGAATTTGATCATTTTTATCGTATATTTGTATATTTAAAAAACTTTACTCAATGTTATCAAAATTCAACTCGATATGCTCCTATGTCCTTGAAAAAATGCCCAGGAAAGCCATATAAAATGTAAATTTAGGTTTCTAAGAAACAAAAAATATTAGCCCATAAAAAGTGCCCAAGAAAGTAACATAACATATAAATTTAGATTTCTAAGAAATGAAAAAAATTGGCCCATAAATGTCAGCTAATATATCGATATATAACTAATATGACAATGCATCACGATAATTTATTGGTACTAGGAAGTATCAGCATCGAAACATTTAGATATTGAATATTGGCCGGTTTATTGATTTATGATTTGGTTGCTAAGCTCAATTAGAAGGCTGTATGCTGCACCATGTTTGCTAAAAGCTTAGACTTTGCTTACCTGACTAAGATGAATCACTAGGACATACTTTGAAATTCAGCTTCAAAATCTGAAGCAATGGGATGAGTGGTGCTGAAGTGAAACATAAATAAATTTTACAAGCTACATATAGGGCTAGAAAACACCTAAGGAATACATTATCTCTTTTGTTGCCCAGGGAGTTCTTTTTTTTTTTTATAATGCATCTCACATTGGGACAGGGTGGTTTATGAGATGCTTAATGATCATCTAATGCTCACTCACGCAAAAAAACAAAAAATAAAAAGAAAAAAAAAATCATATACCAGATATATAGGATATTGGGACAACTCAAAAGAAACACCAAAAACGACAAAATGAATGTCATTCAATGAGCAGACTAACACATTAAGAATAAGATAACATTCCATGACTGGTAATATCTTGAGTTAAGCTTAAATCCTACATAAACGTGGGAATCAAATCAAAAAACACAGGTCATGGCGGAAAGCAAATACATTATGAAAGTATAACCCAATTTATTAGTTTCATTTGATATTTATCTATGTACTCTCCAACAATAGCGCATATTTCGACAAGTGCATGCGTGTCGATGCCATCCCCCTCCCCCCAACACACAAAATGCAAGCATGGACAAGAAAATTTTACAATTAACTAGCAACCTGGCTATCAAGAACAGGAATAATGTTAAGTGGTTACCTTTAGAACACCCTTTAGCCATCCAATCTCTCCACCTGTTTTTATGTGGGCACAATGATATAGATAAATAGATTAGATACGGTATCAAGTTGGGTGGCTGAAAGGTTCTCAAAGATGGCCACATGCTATTTCTCATTCAGAATATCGCAGTAGAAGAACAATGAATCTCAAAACAACAGTAGTAACAGTAACGAGGTTTTACTATGGAGATCAAGAAAGTAGGGGGCCATACATTTATGATCTAGATACAGCAAACAGTCTTCGTGCCCTAAAATTTGGTTTATCTCATGGTAGAAACAATAGCTAAAATGAACCGAGGCAAACCTGCTAGAGCTTTCACCAAACCGTCCTCCACTTCTCGCAATTGAGCTTTTAGTTTCCCTAACTTCACTGCAAGATAAAAAATTGTAAGTTTGGTGCTATGAAAAGCAATAAGTCATGCAGCAAACCTATCAAGGTAGCACTCTGTCTTGCAAAATGACGCGTAAGCATCAGAATTTCAAACCACCAAGCATACTGTCGTGATTTAATAGGCGTCTTTGCCCCAGATAAACCCGTAAATGCACTCAGAATTATCCAAAACCATAAATTTAAAGGAAACATCCAAAACTCACAAAATTAAGATGACAAATGAATGACTTTGACATTAACTTAAACCTTGATCATCAACAGTTTGTTTTGATCGCGTTTTCATAAATTGCAGATACTTCCAAAAGGAGTTCACAGCGGCATCTACTTTCTGCCGTTGAATCTCAACGTCTCTCTCGCAGACAATTCGCAGCTCCGCCATTTTGTCCCTCGCGGACTGCCCCATTCCCGTCTGCTTCTGCTTCTTGTGAGAGAAAGGGGGAGAGAGAAACATCGGATAGGATAGAAGTGTGGGAGTGGCAACGGGAGAAAGACGGAGAGATAGAGATACTCCAAAAGAGCTTACCCGCCATTTTGGCTTCAAATATCTCTCCCCATGGCGCTGCCAGATTTGCGAACGGGAAAAGACGGAGAGGGGCTTCCCGATGGGCCTCATTGCAGAAGTAATTTGGGCATTTATGCCCATGGGCCTGTTTTTCTTCGGCCCAATAGATTGCTCCTGCTAGTGCAAGAGAGCAAGAGGAGACATGTCAGTGTGCTTTCATAAGTCTAAATTAT
>JAODPA010068133.1:0-10323 GCA_025585075.1 Nepenthes mirabilis | reverse complement strand
TGTCTTTTTCCTCCCTATTTCTTTCCCTTCTTTTAATTTCTTCCCCTTCCTTTCTCCTACTTTCCCTCTTCCTTGTCTCTGTTCCTCTTCCTCCTGATTCTTCCCCTTCTCCCAATTTTTTCTCTTTTCCGTCCCCTACTTTCTCCCTTTCCCTGCGTCAGAAAGCTATCGAAGTGGATGTGATGAATCAACCTTAGAGATGTCAGGAGAGGAAAACAAGTGGCAGCTTTTAGAACTGTTCTAGAAGTGACATGCGGCTAGCTGATCATCATGGACAATACTCTCTCTATCACCCATGCGGGACTAACTTTGCTCATCCCACTTGACGTACATAAATCAATCGTTCCCTAGCTTTCATCTCTTAGTGTCAGTGTTAGTTATCCCACGCATCTAGAAAAAAAAAGGCTTGGAAGAAATCGAACATCATTATAGAAGTTTGAATACAAAGAGTATGAGGCATAACTCTAATGCTCACACCCATAATCTCTCTCCCCTTAATCTCTCCAGACTCTGGCCACTCCTTAGTCAGCCACAATCAACCACCCATTTGGCTTAGCCACTCACTTGTCTGCATTACTCTTAAGAGGAAGGCACACTTTATATATGCATCCCACCCATAGAATGAAATATTTTTATCAAGGACCAATATTGAGACGAAGTCATGATTTAGTACCGTGACAAAGATATATCGTTATATATTAGTCAATATTTCCTCTCATGGTTATGATTTTGAAAATTTGTTTACGTATGATACCAATACGATAGGACTGATATCGTTACGAGTGCTATCAATACCAATATCAATAATTTTATCCATTGTCCCACCTCATGAACCAATAGCTTGGATCCCTGTATTCTTTACTATGGACATTTAAAATCTCTTCTACAGAACATTCACTAGAAATCTCCCTTGAAGGGACATTCTAAAGCTATTTTCACACTCCTACAAGAAACTTCATCGTACAAAACCATTCTAAAATAGAGTATCTCAGTGTTGTCAAAAGTATTAGGCAAGTTAAGGCACTAAGACTCCATATTTCTGTAGGCATTAGGCGTTATGTGAGGTACTTGCCTGAGACAAAGAAGACACTCGTTCGAGATAAGTGAAATGCTAATTGAAATATAAATATATTTCAACAAGCCATGTAAAAAAATATTAATTAAAGTTCAAACAGGTGAAAGTAACAATAAATATATCTATATAAATAATTATTGAGTTATTGCATATAATGCGATCAATAAAAACACTAGTTTATGCTATGTGTCTTTTACTATATATACAATCCTAAAATATTCTAATTCTAATTGTCTTCAAAAATTCACCACATCGGCTTTATTGTTATCATCAAATGAACCCTCATCAAATCCATTGCAAGATCTGTAGTCGTCAATCTCCTCCTTCATTTGCTCTCAATTAGTCTCTTCCTCATCTGTTCTTGTTGCTTAGAATTTGAAGGTTTTGCACCTGCCATTAAGATTCTTGAGGAAAAATACTGTCGCTTCCCCTTGGACATCCAAGCACTATCAAAGAGTCTAAAGAAATTATTTCATATTTTTAGTTTCAACATTTGTAGTTTTGAGCATCTGGGAGTAATCAGAGCCCCTGCATAGCTCAATTCAGTTCTATAGTGACAAATGAAGTAGTATTCTCTAACTACAAACAAAGTCATGTGGCATTTTGAAAGAAGGCGTGCAGGCAACTCAAGTCATCAAAGAGTCTTAGTTTTCACATAATTCTCTACACCAAATACTCAGACAAATAAACAAAAATCTTGCCTGCAATATTTCTTGGCATTTCCTAAGTTGAATGAAAACCCAAAAAAATGCATTTCTGTAAGCAAAATGCTAAGTGTCAGCATTAAATTGGATCATAAGCAAGTGCCAAGAAAAGAAAAATAAAAGAACACTATCCTGTCAATCAGATGGTTCTTCTTCGCTTTTTCATTCGTGAACCGTAGTCTGCAATGAGAATTTGATTAGAATGTTGATATTCTTCTGTGTGCCCATAAATCAATTTTAACTACAGACAACCATGGTTTGATTTCCAAAAAATTATCAGTTGCATTGCATGCCTCAAACCCTTATTTCTTCTATCCTCTTAACAGCTTCCTCCATGCTTGGCCGCTGGTGTGGATTAGTCTCTGTGCAAGCTGCCCCAACGTTGAGTAGGTTCAACATCTCATCGATAGATTCTGTACATGATGCTATCTCTGGGTCCAAAAATTCAACCTCTATCTTTTCCTCGATGACTGTTCTAACCCAGTGCACGACATCTAGGCCTCCTTCTCCTCGAATTACATATTGAGAAGGGTATTTGCAGGTTAGGATTTCGATGATAACAATCCCTAGGCAGTAGACATCACACTTAGGAGAAATCTGTTGCTGGCTTTCTTCAACAGCGGCTTCTGGTGCTCTTAAAGCAAGCATTACTTTTGCTGGTTGGTTGTGGCTCAGTAATGGGAGGAGCCCGTAATCAGTAAGTAGTGGCTCGTACTTGTCATTGAGGAGAATGTTGCTGGATTTTAGATTCCCGTGAGGCAGCTCATAGTATTTAAACTCGTGGTGCAGGTGAAGCATTCCACTCGCAATGCCTTTGATGATTTTTAAGCGAGTTGGCCAATTGAGCTCTTGGTGACAAATTCCACGGTCACCTGAAAAATAATGTATATTCACTTGAGGTAGTATTAATGTTGCTCTAATTCATGTGCCGGGGATTTTGAATCTTATGCTGAATGGATTTTGAGCCAGGTAATGAAAATTACAGTATCTCATTAGGATTGGCAAAACTCCATATTAAATGACCTCGTATTTCTAAAATATCATTGAGGTAAATCTGAAACCCAGTTAACATGAGAATTACCACCCTGTGAAAATGAGTAAAATGAAATATTTTGCTATGTTGTCAGTAAATACACGTGATAATAAGATTTATGATCCAATGAATCTCAATTACTTGACAATTATGGGGAGGACATGCTAAGTTAATTAGGTAATAATAAAAGTTCATACCATGCAAGACATGCATCAAGCTGCCTTTAGGAATGTATTCAGATACCATGAGCTTTTCCTCCGCACAATAGCGGTAAGCCAAAGGCGTCAAAATATTCGGGTGGCGCACTTTACCAATCTTCCTAAGAGCAGCATCAAATTCCTCCTTGCCCAACTTATTCATATCTCTGATCTTCTTCACCACCACGGACAACCCATTCACCATCACAACCTTGTATGCGGATCCTAGTTCTCCTTTGCCAAGCAGCATTGCTGCCGCCTTCATCAAATCATCCCAACTGAAAACACCCTTCTCATCGTTAAGCACAACCAAGTCATCCATCTTGCCCTTGCCACTTAGCGACCCCTTCCAACTGTTATTCTCTTCCTTCTTCCTATGTATGGATTCTACTGATCTTCTAGAATTGCTGAATCCACCGCCATTATCGGCCGCAGCTCCATGACCATGTACATGGACCTCAACCATGTCGTCCATGTGCTCTTTTTCTAGCATGCTGAAGTTATCATCCTTACGCCTAGATTTGCGAGCCATTGTTAAACAGAGCAGAACCATCATGACAACCGCTATGCCCACCATTACCGCAATAGTTGTCTTGCTATCGCTGCCGCCTTTGGTAACTTTGGTACTGTTAGTAGTTTCATTGGTTGAACCTATCTTATCTGTGGTTGCTGATTCTGCTTCATTCGTGCTCTTGGAAGTTTGGCAGTCCATACCGGTCAGTTTTCCACAAACGCCAGCATTCCCCTTGAATGCTGTGGTGCCGAATCTCAACATGCTGGCAGGAATTTCACCTTCCAGTTTGTTGTTTGAGAAGTTCAAGTCTGTCAGAGATTTTTGCGAGATGTCGGGAATGAGCCCTGAGAACTCATTGTTATCGAGATGCAACTGCTGGAGGTTTGGTACTTTGCCAAGCGAACGAGGAATTTTTCCGGAGAATTTGTTGAAAGAGATCCAGATCCGCCTCAAGGAAGAAAATTCAGAAAAGAAATCCTGTGTGATTTCACCGGAGAACTTGTTCCCCGACAGATAGAGAGCCTTTAAGCCAGTGATTTTGTTGAAGGGAGGAAGAGGGCCAGTGAATGAGTTGTTTATGAGACTGACAGTTTTGAGGCTGCGGATCTGGCTTAAGGCATTGACGTCAATGGTGCCAGAGAGGCCCATGCCAGGAAGGTGGATGTGGATGATCATGTTCTTGCCATCGAGGCAGAAGACACCGGCCCAGTTGTCCTTGCAGGGATCGGAATCAGGCTTCCAGGAATCCAAGGATTGGGTGTTGGAAAGGGCATACTTGACGGCAAGGAGGGCTTCGGAGTCGGTGACTGAAATGGAGAATAGAGGGGAGAGAGAAAGGCAAATGAGGAGGAGGAGGAATCGAACAGCGAACATTGTGTCTTTGGACTGAAATGACTAGAGAACCTCTCTCCCGGAGATGGACGGAAGGAACATGCTTCCAGCCCAAAAAGATCTTTTCTGGGGCTTGTGGAATTGTGTGTTTTCTTGCTTCTTGTGCTATTTGAAGGGTTTGGAAATGTGCATGGTTAGTTGTTTCTGTGTTGGTAGCTTGACATTACGGGCTAAGAATAGGAACAATGGACAAAGAGAGATTTAGAGAGGTTAATTTAATAGCAACAGATGGTTAATTTTGATCAATAAGTTGTTTTTACCGGTAACTGGTTGGCAATGTTTGCTAAAATTACAACAAAATGAATATGCCTTGATACACAGGTCATTTTTACTAGAATCCCAATTGGCAAATTAGCTGAAATTGCAACAAAATGAATGTGTATCGCACGCTCATCTTCGAGCAACCTAAAAAACTTTTCTAATTTAAGGATGCAAATTTCAATGGACTATGCATAGACAGGTTGTCTTTACCAGAAACCCGGTTGGCAATATTTGCTAATATTACAACAAAATAAATATATCCGGATAGACCGGTCATTTTTTCCAGAAACCTAGTTGTCCATATTTGTTAAATTGTGACAAAGTGAAATTACCCCGAATAAACCTCTCTTCTACTAGTGTTTCAGGAAAATCATATAGTATATGAGAATGACATATCATATGTAGTGCTAAGCACTGAGTTATTTTTGTACCTTAGGACATTTCTGGACAATAATGAGCTTGTCAACTGCTTAGTATTCACATTTTTCTAGTCTTAAAGTGCTAGATCTTGAACTGTTCTGCTTTGTTTAAAGTTTCATCACATTTGAAATTTCACTGCTGTTCTTATACAACTTAAAGTTTCAGTTTTAGTGAACGCATCTGTAGCAACTTCTAAAGTTTAAGCACCTTGTAAAGGTTATGTAATAAGTAACAGGGGCATAGTCCTGCTGTTGGAGGAAGCTTTGTGTATGTTTTTTTTTTAATTTGATTTAAATTTTCAAATCGAGTGGAATAATAAAATCAGGTTTATATAGTTAGTCTCAGTGGGATTTAAACTCTGTATGATTGCATAAAAATTCTAATTTTTACCTTATTTTCAGGAAAATTATTATTCTATTGTTTAATTATAATAGTGATAAAAATAACAATTCTTGAATGAATTGTTTTTCCTTTAAAACATGGAATAAAAAACCATCACTGATTGCCATGAAATAGCTATTCCAGTTCAACCTAATTTACCCTTAATCCCAAACCACACAAATCAAGCCCTAATCTCTGTAGATCCTGTCATTTCATAATTTACCCCACGTCAGTCGTCAGCCTTCCCTCTCTAGCAACCCCCATCCCTAATCTCCTTTCACTCCTCCCTGTCTCTCCATTTTCATTTGAGAAAATTGTTGTTTGTGTGCAGTAGCTGGTGGTGGCGTTTGTTCGGGCAGCCTAGCGGCAGTCGGTGGGGGAGGGTTCCTGCCAGCTGCAGCATAACGGCAGTGGGCTGCGGACTTTTTATGCAGACAGTCTAGTGGTGCCTGGAATATTTATTAGGGTAAGGATAAAAAGTTATTTTATATAAATTTTTTGTTCATTTTTATTGCTATTACTGCATATAAAATACTAGAATATTGGAGATGTTTTTTGAAATTTTTTTTTAAAAAATGAAAGATTTAGCAAAAATTTTCAAATTTGTATATTTTATATTTACAAATGTAAGAAAAACCGAGATCCAAAACCTAGGCCGGAGATCCGCAGGAGACAATGAAGAGCAAGGAGAACAGAGTTCAATTACGAACGGAGAAGGAACAGAGGAACATAAGAGAAAACAACCTTTTCATTAATGTGGCAGAACCCACTTCTCACACACAGCAACATTCCCCGTGGGCAATATAAATAAATAAAAGACAATCTCCTACAATCTCCTAATAATACATTTAACAAAAATACCCTATAAATGTACTAAAGAATATTACTTACAAGGAAGGTAATATTCTCTATAATGTATGTTGCCTACAATATACAATGAAATCCTAACTAAAATACAACTTTCCCAATATAATATTTACAGCATTATATACAAAATTATGCATTTTCTAATATGCCCCTACAAGATGGAGCATATATGTTGATAATGCCCATCTTGGACAGATGAAAATTGAGACGATATGAGGATAAGATCTTGGTGAAGATATCCGCCAACTGATTATGGGTAGTGACATGAGTGTGAACACTGCCTTCTTAAACTTTGTCGCGGACGAGATGGTAGTCCAGCTCAATGTGTTTAGTACATTCATAAAACACTGGATTTGCAGCTATGTGAATGGATGTTTGATTGTCACAATAGAGATCGCCTACATCAGGATGTGAAACCTGCAAATCATTCAAAATATAACGAAGTTAAGATAATTCACAACAGGTTGTGGCCATGGATCTATATTTTGCCTCTGCGGAGAAGCGTGAGACCACGAACTGTTTCTTGCATTTCCATGAAATCAGAGAATTCCCGATAAAAATGCAATAACCAGTAATAGATGTTCGAGTATCTGGACAAGAGACCCAATCTGCATCACAAAAGACTCTTAACTGCACGTTAGAGTTAGAATAAAACAATATTCCTTGTCCTAGGTTCAGTTTCAGATACCGTAAAATTTGATACGCTGCATTCAGATGACTAGAAGTGGGTTAATTTATGAATTGGCTTAAAATTTGTACTGCATATGAGATGTCTGGTCTTGTGACGGTAAGGTAAAGAAGACGACCAATAAGTCTTCTATACACACTTGGGTCTTGGAGTATCGTCCCGGTGTGCTTACTTAGTCTCAAGTTTTGATCCCTGGAAAGTTTAAGGGGTTTAGTACCAAGGGTACCAGAATCAGCTAAAATGTCAAGAGTGTATTTTCGTTGGCAAATATGTATACCCTTGTCAGATCGCGCTACTTCAATGCCAAGAAAATAACGAAGAACACCAAAATCTTTAATATTAAAAACCTAATTTATAAAAGCCTTGATGGGAGCAATAAAATCTAAGCAATTACTCCCGACAATGATATCATCAACATACACAAGCAGAACTGTAAATGCTTCGTTATCTTACTTAGTGAATAAACTGTAATCAACTTTGGACTGAACAAAATCGAAAGCAATAAGAGAAATAGACAGTTTTGAATACCATTGTCTGGAGGCCTGTTTAAGACCGTATATACTTTTCAACAACTTGCAAACCTGATGTGGTTTTCCTTTGGTATAACCGGAAGGCTGTTGCATGTAAATTTTCTCATTTAGGACTCCATGTAAAAAGGCATTATTAACATCAAAGTGATACCAAAGTCATTCTTTAATGGCAGCAATAGCTAAGAGACACCGCACAGTAGCAAGTTTAGTAACAGGAGAAAATATTTCGTGGTAATCTATTCCTTTCTATTGTGTGTATCCTTTAGCCACTAGTTGACACTTATACCTCTCAATGGTCCCATTACTGTTTAGTTTCAATTTGAATACATATCGACATTTAATAGCTTTCTTTCCTGGAGGTAAATTAGTAATGATCCAGGTTTTATTGGATTCTAAAGCATTTAATTCATCTTTGATGGCTTTGCGCCAATTGGGATCGCAAATGGCTTGAGTATACGTTTGTGGTTTAGTTTGAGATAAGACGGAAAAAGAGAAAGAACTATAGGCCGGAGATAATTTTTGGTATGATATGCAGTTTTCAAGTGGATAAGGTTTATCGGGCAAGACTTGGATTTTTGATTGGATGGGTGTAGTTTGAGACCTAATGATAATGAAAATCCTTCAAATATTGAGGGATTTTTCAAACTCTTGTGGTTTTATTAACAATAATATTGCCTCCCGCGGGAGATTGAATGTTTGTGGTAAGATCGGCAGACACACTAGGATGCGGGTTGTTACTCAAGGATTCCCGATCATCCTACGGTAAAACGTGGTCTAAGGGTAAACTAGATTGTTCTTCATTGTTAGGGAGTACAGGGATAAGTTGATCTCCATCCGCTGCAGGATTTAAGACAGATTCATGAGGTGATGATTGAGTTGAAAGAAAAAGGTTATTATTTGTCACAGCAGGAGATAATGCATCAGATTGAGTGCTAGGACAAGTGTTGGGTTTGTTTTCCTGGAAAGGAAAAACATTTTCATGAAGTATGACATCCTTGGAATAAAAAGTGACATGGCTATGCAAGTCAAACAATTTGTAACCTTTAATTTCAAATGGGTACCCTAAAAATATGTAGGTTCTACTTTTGGAGTCAAATTTTTTCCGCCCATGTGAAAGAGTGGAAGCAAAACATAAACAACCAAATATTCGTCAATTGTCATAATTGGGTTTGACTCCAAATAGAAGTTCATAAGGAGTCTTATTTTCCAGCAATGGAGTGAGAATTCTATTTATAATATAAGTAGCCGTAAGTATACAATCACTCTAAAATTTTAAAGGAAGCTCCAATTGAAATCTAATAGCTTTAGCTACATTTAGTAAATGTTGGTGTTTTTGTTCAGCAACACCATTTTACTATAGTGTTTTCACGCAATTTTATTGATGGATAACACCTCTTTGACCGTAGAAATCTTCTAGACAAAATTCAGATCCATTGTCACTTTGAATAACTTTGATTTTAACATTGAACTGTGTTTCGACTAGATTGTAAAATGCTTCTAGGCATAATCTAGTATCTGACTTTTGTTTCAGAAGATAAATCCAGGTATTTCTTGAATAATCATCAATAATAGTCAGAAAGTATTTATAACCATCATAAGATATTTCAGAAAAAGGTCCCCACAAGTCACAATGAACCATATCAAATAAGGTCTGTGACCTATGAGTGTTGGGAGTAAAGGGAAGGTAACATTGCTTAGCCATGTGACAAATAGAATATGGATTATCATTAATCAAATACAATGTTCCTTTTACAAGAGAATCTTTTATCAATTTAATCCTAAAATGCGAAACGTGACCTAAGCGGTAATGCCAAAGGTCTACTGGCGATGATACAAAATGAGCAGAAGGCTTCACGGTGTGATTGGAAAGCTTAGAGAGAAGGATAGCCAAAGTGTTAGGATTAACTTCATTAGTCATCAGATGATATAAACCATTTTTCTCTTCACCCATCCCAATCGTTGTCCAGAAGGCAAGGTCCTGAATCAGACAAATGTCAGAGAAGAATAACAAGCATCAACCAAGGGCATCAGTAAATTGTTTGGCAGAGATTAAATTAAAAGTGAAAGAGGAAACATATAAAATGTTTTGCAGTATCATCTTGTTATTCAATTTAACAATTCCAATATGGAAAACGGGAGCTTTACTTCCATCAGGAAGTCTCACAGAACAAGCAACTTGTATCTTCTTTTGAAGGTATAAGGATGGGTCGCAGATCATATGATATGTGGCCTCAATATCTATAATCCAGATGTTCTTTCTATTACAAGGAAAAGCAGAGGAGCAGAAATCTATACCAGTCATGTTTGCTACTCTTGATTGATCATAGATAGGATCAAAAGGAGATAAGCTCTGTTTGGTCGTTTCCGAAGGAACAGCAGGGTTCTTGGATTGAATCAGATTTATGAGTTGCTTGAATTGAAGTTTAGTCAATGTAACCTTGTCACCCTCATTAGCCTCTTGGTCAGAAATGGTGGAGAAGCTCGAATGATTAGCAAGAGAAGCTGTAGGGCTAGACTTACCATATAGCTTGTGATTAGGAGGAAAACCGTGAAGCTGATAATACTTGTCAATAACATATCAAGGTTTGTTACAATGCGAACACATAAGTATTTCAGCATTTTCAATTTTAAAACAGTGTCTGTAACATCCTAAATAATTTTAATTTTATTATTTAGTTGAGATAATTATGTTTAGTAATTTTAGACATAAAATTTTGTAATTTGGGTTAAAAATATGAACTTGAGGTATATGGACTGTTGAA
>JAODPA010068132.1:0-10323 GCA_025585075.1 Nepenthes mirabilis | reverse complement strand
GGCGTGGCATGGGAGAAGAGAATCGCGCAGGAGAGAGGGTTGTGTGGAGATCGACGACGACGGCCGCGTAACAGTGCCGATGTCGGTTGGGTGGTGTCGAGGAGGCCGATGACGGCCAGGCAAGTTGGATCGACGACAGAGAAGCGGCGTCGGCATGTGCTGCAGTGACGGGGAGAAATCGCGCGCGGAGAAGAACGGAGGAGAGAGGAGGCACGCGCGATGGCTGAGAGAGAGAGCTCGTCGGGGGGCAGTGGCAGCGACGGGAGTCACCGGGAAGGCCGGCGATGGCCGTTCGAGGCGGCAGGCTGCGGCAGCGGTGCGGTTGAGGCCGCGCGTGGAGGAGAGAGGGCGGCTGTGCGCGCGAGGTGCGTGGAGCAGGAGAGAGAAAGGCTCGATTGGAGTACTTCGGAACATCCTTTCTTCAGATCTGCAGAGTATAATATTAAGGCAAGTATCCTCTAGCCCTATTCTTGGTCTGATTTAATTTCTGATGCATTTTGACTACTGTTGGAGATTTTACTAACATGCATATATTTTTATGTACCCCTAATTTATCAATTGTGTACATGCATGTATATTTTATCGGTTGTGCGGTAGTTTCGTACTGGTATTTATGATTTGGAGAGATTCTGGACACCCGGACGATATATATGTATGTTTGTATATCTGTATATTGTGGAACTATGAACCAGGCCTTGCACTAACCATGCATGCTGCCGGGGGTGGGATCACTATGGGACCATGGTGGTCCGACACCCTAGGGGTTGATTTGTGATCCGAGGCATTGGCTATTTGTGGCGCCACTCCCGGCGGGGAGGCTTAGTCCCGACGGGGACGTATTTGATAGGCTACTTCCGCCGGAAGGAAAGTTGAGATATTTGTATCTGACCTGTCCCACTGTGTATTTAATTGAGAACCATCGTAAGGAATTGACGAAAAATTAATATATTCAAACGTCCTAATATATAATTAAAACTTGAGGTTGCACCCAAAGCCGCGGGTGGTAAAATATAGTGAGCAAGTTCCTAATCTATGGGAGACAGAGTACATGAATGGCCTTAAGATACTGGCCTAATTCGTAGCCGATATAGCCGTGGTTCTCTGATTTCGTGCATGCTTTATATTTCTGCACGTATTTGGGTGTACTGTAATTTGAGATACATGGTTTAGCCCACGAATGGGCGATAGGAATGTCTCGTACGTGCTAATGTGATAAACTTGGAACGAGTTTTGATTTATGTTTTAGTTCCGGCGGTTTTCTCTTGATTTCTGCATTATGAGTTTTAGATCCGGACGACGGTATGTGTCCGACGCGGATGTGGTGACAGTCACGATTATGTAATGTGACCTCGGATCATATGATATAATATCGTCTACGAGATTTCACCGAATCGTGATTTATATGAGTTTGTCTCGCAGGGACGAGTTATTACGAACAACGATTTAGTACGAGACATCTCCACAATTTTCAGGGATTTCACGGACATTGTGTTTTGTTTTACATGATTGCTATACGATATCCCTACTTCTGATTTATGTGTACCGTTTTATACGATTGTTGATACTTGCTGAGCTCTAGGCTCACATTTTCATGTTTTATCCCTTCAGACCAGTAGCTTGGATACGCTTGCAGGAGCTCGGACATGATCGGGCTTGGATATCCCTTTTGGCGAGTGGAGATGTTATATTTGGTATATTTCTGATCTCGATGATATGTTATGGTTATTATTTATGGCCGGATGATGACCTTGATCATTGTATGCAAAATATTAAAGTTATAGTATTATGTTGATGAGTTGTTGTAAATTTGGATACCTCCCTTACGATCATGGTTAGCATGTCGTGTATTGTGTTTGTCTGGATTTATATCCGATGAGATCTTGTGCGGGGTTTATCATATTGGGTCCTATATGTGTTTGGATTGTCACGTCCGGGTTGGGTTATTATGGTTAATAGAATATTGATTATTGATTTTATTTTTGACCTGCGAATATTGTGTTCCTAGGTCATGACAGTTTCAGTCATGGTTGAATGATTCGATCAGAAGCAGTTGGTGCCCTTTTGTTTTGGATCGGGTCTTGTTGATTGAATAGGAGCAACTTAGGGAGCAATATTTCACAAAGAAATTGCAGCATAAAGGCCAAAATTCTTATGGTGGAGGCTCGCATTCGAAGTCTTCTTCTTTGATGTTTCATTTTACGAAATTGACAAGCGAGCAATGTGGAAAGAACCATGCCGGGTAAGTTTGTTATCGATAGAGTGGAGCATGCTTCAATTACGACAAGGTGGACCATCAAGCAAAGGACTATCGTTAGTCATCGAGGCGAGAGCATTCAGATAGAAGGCCAGCAATGTTTTGAAAAACCTATGCTGCAACAGCCCGTGATACTAGGGTGAATCCGTCAGTGGTGGAAGGTAACTTGCAAATCTTTAATTCCATGGCTCGTGTTTTGATTGACGCTGGGGCTATGCATTCTTTTATGGCCCCTAGGTTTGTGTATAATTTATGTGTGCCTCCTCAATGTTAAGAGATTGCTTTGATGATAACGATTCCGGTGGGTAAATCATTGTTCTCTGAGAATGTTTATCTCCGATGTCCGGTTTGAGTTTGCAGTTATGGGTTGTCAGCGGATTTGATTTTGTTGAACATGCTGGATTTTGATATTATCTTGGGAATGAATTGGTTGGTGAGCTATCACTCTATGGTGGATTACTTCCATAAATCGGTGTTGTTTTGTATTCCGAGGTATAAGTCTTTTGATTTTCAAGGTAGGATTGGGAAAGAAGCAACAGGGTTGATTTTGGCTCTTCACGTGAGCCATTTGATGTGAGAAGGATGTCAAGCTTATTTGGCAAGTGTGACCACTTCTTGGAGTCATTTAGTGGTCATTGAGGATATCCCAATGGTTCGTGAGTTTGAGGATGTGTTTCTTAAGGATTTGTCTTGATAGCTTCCTGATAGAGAGGTTGAGTTTTCTATTAATGTAGTACCAGGGTCAGCGCCGATTTCGAGGGTTCCTTATAGAATGGCCTTGTTCGAACTAAAGGAACTAAAGTAGTAGCTGCAAGAATTGCTGGAGAAGGGTTTTATTCGACCGAATATATCGTAGTTGGGAGCTCTTATGTTTTTTGAAAAAAAAAAGGATGGATCAATGAGGCTATGTGTGGATTATATAGAATTGAATAAGATCCCCATTAAGAATAAGTATTCTCTCCAGAGAAACGATGATTTGTTTGATCAGCTGCAGGGAGTTTGGGTGTTCTCTAATATTGATCTAAAATCGGAGTATCATCAGCTAAGGTTTAAGCATGAAGACATACCTAAGATGGCCTTCAGGATAAGGTATAGTCATTATGAGTTCCTTGTGATATCTTTTGGGTTATCTAATATTTCAATATCGTTTATGAATTTGATGAATCAGGTCTTCTAGCCATTCTTAGATCAATTCATAATAGTTTTTATTGATGATATTCTGATTTATTCTATGAGCTTTGAGGAGTATGAAACTCAATTAAAGATTACGTTGCAGACGCTACGGGAAAGTGCTTGTTCATAAAATTGAAGAAATGTGAGTTTTAGTTTGAAAAAATTTCTTTCTTGGGTCATGTTATTTCAAAAGATGGCATGTCTATAGATTCAAGTAAAGCAGAAGGTGTGATTATTTAGGAAAGGCCAATGAATGTCGCAGAGGTTTGGAGTTTCTTGGGTTTAGCCGGATATTACCGGCGATTTGTTGAGAATTTCTCAAGGATTGCAGTCCCTTTAACCTGATTGACGCTGAAGTAAGTAGTATTTATTTAGGATGATGATTATGAAAGTAGTTTTTAGGAATTGAAGAAGAAATTGATGTCGGCGCTAGTGGTGTTGATCCCTGCTGGATCATGAGGATTTGTTGTATATTGTGATACTTCTGGGAGAGGTTTGGGCTATATTTTGATGCAGCGAAGTCGGATCATTGTCTATGGATCAAGACAATTGCAGGTGCACGAGCAGAATTATTCCACTCATGATTCGGAATTGGCAGCTGCGATATTTGCTTTGAGAATTTGAAGACATTATTTGAATAAAAAAAGTTTATAGTTTATTCAAATCATAGGAGCTTGAAATATTTATTTTTTTTCAAAAAAGATGAATATGCAGTAGTAGAGGTGGATGGAGTTGCTGAAAGATTATGATTGTGATATCTAGTATCAGTCGAGGAAAACTAATGTGGTCGTTGATACCTTGAATCAGAAGCTTTCTGGGTTAATAGCTCATTTAATGGTTAAGGAGTGGGAGATATTGAGTAGAATGAATAGCTGCATTGTTTGATTGCACTCCGAAGAGTCGAGGATGATGTTATAGTATCTCCAGGTGCAATCGCTGATTTTGGGAAGATCAAGGAGAGTCAGATGAATGACCTGTATTTGATAAAGATCGCTGGTGATTTGGGTAATGAAGCTCGAGCGGATTTTAATGTGTGGGCAAATGGAATTCTTCATTTTCGGGATAAGATCTGTGTTCCTAATATTTAGGAGTTGAAGGAGAAAATATTGAATGAAGCTCATCGATGGAGATATACAATCCATTTTGGAGATAACAAGATGTATCAAGAGATGATGAATTTTTGGTGGAAGAATATGAAGTGAGAAATTACGGCGTTTGTAACTAGGTATATTGTATGTCAGCAAGTGAAAGTCAAGTATAAGAGGCCGCCAAGATTTTTGCATCCTCTACCGATTTTCAGCTAGAAGTGGGAGCACATTTCGATAGATTTTGTTTCGGGGTTGCCAAGAACGGCGAAGAAGATGGATACAATTTGAGTGATTGTGGATAGATTGACCAAGTTGACTCATTTTTTACCAATCTTGGCGTATTCTCGAGATAAGTTGACCTGTTTGCATGTTAATGAGGTTGTGAAACTGTCCAGTGCTCCAACTTTGATTATTTCTGATCATGACCCAAGGTTTGTATCAAAATTTTGGGAGAGTCTGGATAAGGTGTTGGGGACTATGTTGAAGTTTAGTACGACATTTCATTCACAGACGGACGGTCAGGCTGAAAGAACCATCCAAATTTTAGAAGATATACTGAGGCAATGGTTTTGGAGATAAAAGAAAGTTGAAATAATTAGTTACCACTTGTCGAGTTTGCTTATAATAATAGCAATCAGTTAAGTATCGAGATGGCCCTTTTGAGGCTTTATATGGGCAAAGATGCAGGTTTCCTATCAATTGGGAAGAGATTGACGATCGAAGACTTTTGGGTCTCGATATTACCTAGGATTTGTTGGCAAAGATTAAGATCATTCGAGATCGGTTGAAAGTTGCGCAAAGTCATCAAAAGTCCCATGCAGATAAAAGAAGGTCGGGTTTGAGATTTGAGGTAAGCGATCATGTATTTATAAAGGTATCTCTGAGGAAAGGAATCCTGCGATTTGGAGTAAAAAGCAAGTTGAAGTCGAGATTTATTGGGCTGTTTGAAGTGTTGGAACGAATTGGAGAGGTGTCCTATAGACTGGCTTTGCTTCTGAGTTTGGTGGAATGTCATAATATTTTCCATGTGTCTATACTAAGGAAGTATGTGTATGATCCGTCCTATATGATTAAGTTTGAGCCATTAAAAATCGATGAGAATTTGTCGTATGTTAAGGTTCCTATTTAAATTTTAGACCGAAAGGATCAAGTGCTAAAAAATAAAGTGATTTTATTGGTTAAAGCATTGTGAATGAACCACACAGTCAAAGAAGTGACTTGGGAGTGCGAGATTGAAATCTGAGAGAAATATCTTTATCTTTTTAAGGATTAAGGTACATAAATTTTGAGGATGAATTTTTGTAAATAGAAGAGAGTTGTAATACTTGGATCTCCATTTGATATATTTTAAACATATTTATTATTTTTGGGATTATTGGATGTATTGGATTAATGGTATTTTGTGAAAATCTAAAGGGCCTTGGATTCATATTTCTATGCTCGAGGTGCGCTGCAGGCATGAAGGAGGTGCATTTTCTAGAACCATGTATTAGGCCCGTGCTCGACGCGAGCTGAAAGCAAGCGGGAGGAACGAATTTGCGCATGTGTGCGCTCGATGTGCCACTTGAGCAAAGATGATTATAAAAAGCCACACAGTTAGGGTTTTGCTTATTTCGCACAAAAGCCAGGAGAGGAGAGAGAGAGAGGATAGAAAAAGGCAGAGAGAGAAATTGACAATTGGGTGTTTCGAAGTATCCTTTCATCAGATCTACGGAGTATAAGGTTAAGGCAAGTATCCGTAAGCCAAATCTTTGGTCTATTTTTGTATCTGTTAATCTTTGTGTATATTTTAGAGATTTTATTTAGATGCATGTAATTTCTGTGCACCCTCTCTCCTTATTGTTTATATGCATGTATATTTTATGAGTTTTTTAATGATTTTTCAAGAGTATTTATAATTTTTGGAGGGTTTTGTGCTTTATAAAAACCTAGAACATTATATGTGCATATTTGTGTATCTGTATATTTTAAAACTATGAAACAAGCCTTATATCAGTATCCATGCACTCTGCCAGGGGACGAGGTCATTACCTTGTGGGACCACAACAGTCTGAGACCATAGGGGTCAATTTGTGATCCGACTTATGTACTATATGTGGCACCTCTCCCGACTGGGAAACTATGGTTTTGACGAGGATATATGTGATATATGATCTCCCTTCCGTTGGCAGCAAGGTGAGTTATGATGTAGTCGACCTGTCTCATACGTTTTAATGAGAACTATCCTAAGAAATTAAAAAAAAAATAATATATTCAGATGTTCTAATAAATAACTAAATTTGAGGTTGCACTCTAAGTTGCAGGTGACAAAATATAGAGAGCAAGTTTTTGATCTATGGGAGACAAAATATATAGATGGCCTAACCTGCTTGCTTCAATTGCAAATGGATTAGCTTGAAGTTATTGAAAGTATGTGTAATCCTTTCTCAAATTGGTTTTTTGAATCTTTGGTTCTTAGATTTTGTGCACACATTATATTTTTGCATATATTTGTATGGACTACGATTTGAAATACGTGGATTGACCCGCAGATGGGTGAATGAAATGTCTTGTATGTATGGATGTGTTAAGCCTCAGAATATATTTTGATTTATATGTTTCTGTTCTGACCCTTGATTTATGTATATAAGATTATAAGATTTGAATCCGAAAGATGGTATGTGTCCCATGCAGATACGGTAATGGTTACGGCTTATGCGATGTGACCTCGAATCATGATATGTTATAATAAGAAATGATATCATCTATGAGATCTAATCGGACCATGATTTATTATGATTATGTTCTGGATGAATGATTTGATACGAACAATGATTTAGTACGAGACTATTCCTCGAATTTTAGAGATTTTATAGATCTTTGTTTAATTTTTCATGATTGTGATGTGACATCCCTTCTAATTTATATGCACTATTTTATATATGATGATATTTACTGAGTTGAGGTTCACGTTTTTATATTTTATCCCTTCAAACTAGTGGTTTGGATACGATTATAGGAGTTCGGACTCAATCCGACGCAACATTACTTTCCTAGTGAGTATGATTGTTTATGCCTATTAGGCTTTCAATCTCGAGGGTATATTTGGTTTTGCACATTGCCTATTAGACTTTTGATCTAACGTAACATTGCCTTCCTTCTGATTTATATGCACTGTTTTATAAACAATGATACTTGCTGAGTTTAGGTTCACGTTTTCATATTTTATCTCTTTAAACTAATGGCTTGGATACGATTGTAGGAGTTCAAACTCAATCTAACGTAACATTGCTTTCCTAGTGAGTATGAATATTTATGTCTATTGGGCTTTTGATCTCAAAGGTATATTTGGTTATTGTGTATGGACGGCTGTGGGCCGTGGACACGATATTGTGAATTATAGGATATTTATGCTGTGTAGATGAGTTATTCTTTTGTTAGATATTCTTTTTTTAACTTATGGATAGTAGGTCACGTATTGTGTTATCCGAATTTATATCCGATAAGGTCTTATATGGGTTTCATAGTGTTGGGTCTTGTGTATGTATGGGCTGTCATACTCAGGTTAGATTTTGTCATTATTTGTGCATTTATTAGATTTATATTGTAGATTTTATTTTAACCTGTGTATATGTCTCAGGATGTGATAGCAACGGAACAGTGAGGTGGCCAATAGATTGGCTTTGCCTCCGAGTTTGATGGATTGTCATATTTTATTTCATATTTCTATATTGAGGAAGTATGTATATGATCCTTCTTATGTGATCGAGTGTAACGTCCCTGGCGCATCCGCATGTGAATATTGTCCGCTTTAGGCGAGGGGAACTTCACGGCGTCCCAAGCCATCACGCGGCCCACACGGTTTTGTTCCTAGCAGACGGAGTCCACCGCCCCCAAAACGCGTCCACAAAGGAGAGGTATCCACGCCCTTATAAAGGCACGCTTCGTTCCCTCTCCATCCGATGTGAGACTCTACAGTCCACCCCTTGGGGACCCAGCGTCCTCGCTGGCGTACCAGACCGGATCCCGACTCTGATACCATCTGTAACGTCCCTGGCGCATCCACATGTGAATATTGTCCGCTTTGGGCCGGGGAAACTTCACGGCGTCCCAAGCCATCACGCGACCCACACGGTTTTGCTCCTGATAGACAGAATCCACCGCCCCCTAAACGCATCCACAAGGGAGAGGTATCCACGTCCTTATAAAGGCACGCTTCGTTCACTCTCCATCCGATATGGGACTCTACATCGAGTATGAGCAATTACAGATTGATGAGAATTTGATTTATGTTAAGGTTTTGGTTCAAATTTTGGATAGAAAAAATCTGATATTGAGGAATAAGACAATTCTATTGGTTAAAGTATTATGGTGAAATCAATCGGTCGAGGAAGTAACTTGGGAATGCGAGAATGAAGTCCAGGAGAAATAATCCTATCTGTATGAGTTTTAAAGTATGTAAATTTTGAGAATAAAATTTTTATGAGGAAAGAGGAATATAATGACTGGTTTTCATTTAATTTAATTTGATATTATATGTTATTTTAGATATATCAGATGTATTAAAAAAATTATATATTGTAAAATTTTAAAGGAATCAGAGCAGGCAGGCTAGCGCCTGAGACACGCCCGACGTGCACCTGCGCGCTGAAAGCTGTGGTGTAGTGCTTGAGGGGCTCCCAAGACAACGCTTGAGGTATGCCTGAGTGGTGCTCGAGTGCCGATGGCCTTATTTAAGTAGCATTAGCACATTGTTTTGCCATTCGTGCGGGAGAAAGAAAAGAAGAGAGAAAGATGAGGAGGAGAAAGAGGACAAAGGAAGAAAAGAAGTCCTGGTTCAGAGTATCTTGTTGTCAAACCTACTTAGTTGGAGGTTATGGCAAGTATCCTTACACCCTATCTTTGGTTTGTTTTCATATCTAATAAACTTTGTTTATGTTTTGGAGGTTTAATGTACATATATGTTATTTTTATTTACCCTATTTATTTTCTTCATACATGTATGTTATTTCTGCCAATCATTTGGGAATTTTGTTCGGATTTTATAAGTATTTAAGAAAGTTTTGTATTTTATGAAGCAATTGGTAAATATTTGAGATTTTATATTTATATATCAGTATATTTATACGAAAAAAGTTATGAAAACCTACATGGGCTGTTCATTGGTATACATGTATAGCTGTCTAGAAATTGGAATCTCTAACTTTGTGATATGATTTGATATGTGATATGTGACCCTCTCCCAATGGGGAAAGCTTTGTTTCTCGACAGGGAAAGCTTTTTGACTCCCTTTTTTGCTAATAAGAAAAGGCTTTGTTATGTAAATGACCACCCACCTTATTTATATTTTAATGAAAACCATTATAAGTAATCGAACGAATTTAATATATTCGGATGTCCTAATATATAAACTAAATTTAAGGGTTGTACCCAACGTTACGGGTGGTAAAGCATAATAAGCACGTTCATTGTCTATAGGAGAGCATATATGGGTGGCACTACCAATAGGTCTAAATAGTGATTGATATTAACTTAGATTATTAAGAGTATGTGTAACCCTTCCTCAAGTTGGTCTCTTAGCCTTTGGTTCTTCGATTTCATATATACTTTATATTTCTATATTGATTTGTATTTGGACTTCATTTAATATTCGCAAGTTTACTCATAGATGGGACTTTTTTTGTCATGTACATTTGGGTATGTAATTTCGTTTCGGAACATATTTTGTTTCTTATATGATTTCGTTTCGAATTTTGTTACATTCGTATGTGATTTCGATCCAAATTTTATTTTATTCAGTATATATTCTATATATATTATGATATGATT
>JAODPA010068131.1:0-10324 GCA_025585075.1 Nepenthes mirabilis | reverse complement strand
TATTTATTTATTTTATACTCATTGATGTACACGTTACTATGCACATATACATATCGTTTGCATCCGTATGAGTATTCACACGCTGTACCAAATTCATCTCCTCATTTTATCACCATTACAAAACATGAACCCTTTCAACTACCAAGAAAAGAGATTCGTGCTCTGTTTTCTCTCAACAAAACCAATTCCCATATTTGCAAAGTCTAGAGTCGAAGGCTCTGTTTTCTGTATTATTAACCTAATCCAATAAAATCTTTCGAATCCCATGACATTGAGACATGTGTGATGGACCACATTTTCTTAAACGGAATCCGACAGAGTACTGACTGAAAAACATCCGTCAAGCTGATACAATTCTGTACAAATTTCTATACAATAGGCATATATATATCCACAACACACAAACACAGGATTCAAATATCACATTATTCTTGTGGCCCCAATGTCTTGTCTTTGGACATAACATCGAATAGAAAAATGCCACTAGGTACAAAAAATACAAACCATAATCACTTACGGAAGTCTATACATCCATCAAAATGCAACGAAAACTAAACGATCGGTATACCAATAATATACAAGCACATCTTCATCTCATAATATACAAAATCTACTCCATAAGGTATAAAATTATAAAATTCTAAGTTCACAAAGTCATCATCCAAGTTCAGCAGTCTAGCCAACTTTTGATCTTTTACCCCACCTCTTCAAGCCTAAGCTCGTACTTATCTGAAGGCAACAAAGTAGTAAGGATGAGGTAAATACTCAATAAGTGTAATATAATTAATAACAATAAACAATATACGTAAAATAAAGTTGAGGAAGGGTTATAAGAGTATAATGAAGATGTATAAATATGAAAAATGAACAAATATATTTTTCGGAACACATTTATTTTTTATTTTACTTCTGATTCCTTTAGATTCTAAAACATGTAATAATTTCTTTATCTTTGCGGATTAGGGCAGTAAACCTTACCAACTAACTATGTAGTTAAATTAAGGAAATGATCATATTACTCCATATGATCTAAGACACTAACCACAAACCTCAAATTTTAATATATCATAGTGGACGGTATACCTATAATTTCGGATATACTTGGCCTATAGTCTATATTCATATGCCACCATGTTCGCCGTGGCTCAGAAGCAATTTTTTGATTAACCATAATAATATCCTCAGGCATATCAAAAAATACTACTCTTTGATATAAAAATCCTTTGTCCTATTATATAATTTTTTCTCATATTTCATATTGGAGGCTCTACAAAAATGTTCATACTTCATTTTCTTTGAATTTCTCACATCGGGAGAAAGTTCTAAATATCATATAACAAATAACTAATTACAGGGTTTCTATTTCCTTGATACAAATTTATAAATTCACATCCTTACAAATACGAATACCAATCTCATATTTTAATAGATACGGATACATATTTTTTATATTTTTGTGTGTTTAAGTCTTCACATACCTTTAAATACATGCACAATTTATTTTAAAGGTTGAAACAATTAATAAATTCTTACCATAACAAGCCAAATATAACTTTAAAATTTTTGGACAATAAATACCTTCACAATTACATGCAATATTATTTTTAAAATATATACAAGATAACATACGAAACGTACATGTGGATAAATATCTCAATTCACGTCTGATAATATTTTCAAGATACGTAAAATTAACATATACAAAATATATGTACATAAATACCAAATAATCGGAGTACCCATGTCCATGAAATTAGTATTTTCAAGTTCTAAAACCAAACCATACATAAATCATAAATTTCGTGGGTAAAAATGTCAGGGCGCGGGTTAAGATTTTCAGGTGTATAAAATCGCATAAAATACCAAATCAAACACCCAATCGATAAATATACATATATAAGGTATGGGTATCCATATTTTAAAGCTAATTTATGCAAAAACTCTAAAATTAAGTGGATAAAAGCATCGGAGTGCGAGATAGGGTTTCATGTACAAAAAATAGGTTAAAATTAAAAAATCCGACATAAAATCCACATATGTGCATACTCAAGTCATGAATAATACAAAATATAAACTTAATCGGGTATCACAACGATGATACCTGAAGAAAACTGAACAAAAATGCAAAGAAACGAGAGAAAAGGGTATGAGTACACTTGTCTCAACCCGATTTATCACTTTTCTAACTAGTTCCAAGTCGAATTCGAACTCGAAAGCCTCGATCTCTCATGTCTCTCTTCTCCCTCTCTCTCTTCTTCCGGCCGGCCACCTTTTCCGTGGTCTCGATGCTTCACAAGACCAAGTCTCCAACATCGAACTGCCATACTTTTACCTTCTTATTGTAGTAATAGGCGATTCGATGATTGTAGGCTACTGTCCGTATTCTGACGGTATTGCGGGCTTCTTCTAATAAGTCTAGGTGTTCTCGAATTTTCTGGAAGTTACCCTACGGAACAAAAGATTCTACCCTAAGACTTAAAAATTTGATTTTGACCGGGATCACCGCTTCAGTCCCGTAGCAGAGGCTGAAGGGTGTCTCGCGCATTGGTTCTTTTGGAGTCGTCCGGTAAGACTAGAGGACTAAGGCGAGCTCATCTACCTGGGAGCTCCCAGCGTCCTCCAACTTGGTCTTAAGCCCGTAGAGTAGCGTTGGGTTTGTGACCTCCACCTGTCCATTCATTTGGGGGTATGCCATTGAAGTGTGGACCAGCCTAATCTCAAAGCTGGTGCAATGCTTGGTGAAGTATTTTTCCGAGAATTAAGTCTCGTTGCTAGTCACAATGACTTCTTGAATGCCAAATCTGCTGATGATATTCTGGCGAACAAACTCAAGAGCGTTGTGTTCTGTAATCTTAGCCAGCGGGACGGCCTCGACCAACTTTGTGAAGTAGTCGATGCCTGCTATGATAAACTTTCTTTGCCCAGTTGCAATGAAAAATGGGCCAAGAACGTCAAGCCCCCATTGCACGAAGGGCCATGGCACCTGAAGGGATTTTAGCTTAGCAGATGGCTGGTGGCGAAGGTTGCCATGAAGCTTGCAGCTTTCGCACTTCTTTACAAACTCGAGTGCATCCTTTTTTATTAAGGGCTAATAATTGCCTCGTCGCATGATCTTGAATGCTAGGTTTTTGCCACCGACGTGCGATCTATAAATCCCAAGGTGCATTTCGCTCAGGACATAGTCAACCTTTTTAGGGGTTAGCTACCGAAGGTACGAAGTCGAGTAGCCATGGCGATAAACCGCCCGTCAACTATGGTGTACCAACCGGCCGTTCTCTTTACTCGCCTGGCCTCCTCTGCGTCTTCTGGCAATGTTTTGTCCTCTAAATACCTCAGGTGGGGTGTCATCCAATTTTTCGTATCAGAGATCTACATTGTCTCCCGTTTCTCTATATTGGGAGCGTTCAAGGCCCCCCTCATGTCCCTCGAGTACTGTTTTAAATTTTTGACCACCGCTGCTTTGGCCAGTTAATCGGTCTTCCAGTTTTCAGTTCTGAAAACATGGACCAAGGTTAGTTTGTCGAAGCTGCGGGTGACCTCCGTTGCCTTGGTCAAGTACTTGGCCATGTGTGGGCTGCTTGCCTCGAAGCTCCCATTAATCTAGTTGACGATTAGCTCGAAGTCGCTACAAATAGCCAGTCGTTTGGCTGAGCATTCTTTTGCTAACCTTAACCCAGCTAGCAGGATTTTATATTCGGTAACATTGTTGGTGGCCAAGAAGTCGAGTCTAAGGGAGTACTTCACCTCAAACCCGTCACGGGTCGTGAGGACAACCCCAGCTCCACTACCTGTGTCCGTAGATGATCCGTTCACATGGAGTACCCATTCTAGAGCCTCTACGTGCTGTTCCGCGTTCTCTGAGGGTTGCTCTTCGAGAACTGGGGTCGTGGTCTCGACAATGAAGTCGGTCAGAGCCTGTACCTTTGTGGCTGGCCTGGGTCAAAACTCGATGTGGAACCCGCCCAATTCGATAGCCCACTTTAGCAATCGTCGAGAAACATCAAGATTTTAGAGAATGCTCTTTAGAGGTTGGTCGGTGAGAATTATGATGCGGTGTGCCTGAAAGTAGGGCTTTAGTTTTCTTGCGGAGAATATGATAGCTAAGGCCAACTTTTTCATGCCGGGTAGCGCGTCTCCGAGCCGGTCAATGTTTTGCTCACGTAGTAGATCGACCGTTGAGTATCGAAGTCCTGACATATGAGGACGGAGCTGAGGGACACCTCTGACACCGTCAAGTAGAGGTACAGCTCTTCCCCGATCTTAGGCAACGTTAGTAACGGTGGGCTAGCCAGATGTTGCTTTAGCTCATTAAAGGCCACCTGACAATCTGCTGTCCACTGAAACCCATTTGATTTTGTTTCCCTTAGAGTCTTGAAGAATGGTTGGTACTTGTTACCAGACTTTGCTAGGAAGCGGGACAAGGCGGCCAATCGTCCAGTCAGTTGCTAGACATTCTTGATACTTCATGGTGGAGCCATGTCCGCGAGGGCCTTGATTTTCTCCGAGTTTCCTTCGATCCCTCGTTGGGAGACGATGAAAGCCAAACATTTTCTCGACGCTACCCCGAAGACGCACTCTGTCGGATTCAGCTTCATTTGGTGTTCACGGAGCACCCCAAACGACTCTGCCAGATTGCGAATGTGGTCGCCTGTGGTTCTTCTCTTGATGAGCTGGTCGTCAACATAGTCTTCCATACTGCGGCTGATCTATTTCTCAAACATTTTGTTTACCAACCATTGATAGGTGGCTCCTACGTTCTTCAATCCAAAGGGCACCACCTTATAGCAGCAAGTACCCTGGTCCGTCATAAACGAGGTGTACTCTTCGTCTTTCGGACTCATCCGAATTTGGTTATAGTCTGAATAGGCGTCCATGAAACTCAATAGCTCATGTCCGGACGTCAAGTCCACCAGCAGGTCAATCTTGGGTAAAGAAAAATTGTCTTTTGGGTAGGCTTTATTAACGTCGGTGAAATCGACGCACATTCACCACTTTCCGCTGCACTTCTTTACCAGGACTACATTGAAGAGCGAATCGGGGTATTGGACTTCTCTGATGAATCTGGCATCCAGCAGTTTCTTTACTTCCTCCCGAATAGCTACCAACTTTTCTACCGAGTAATTTCTCCGCTTCTGTCTGACGGGCTTTTGGACAGGGTCAAGGCCCAACTTGTAGACAATTATTTGGACCAGAATCCCAGGCATATCAGTGGGAGTCCATGGAAAAATATCAGCGTTCTGTCGCAAGAACGCGATTAACTCATCGCACAATGTACCGGTGAGTGAGCTGCCGATCGGTACACACTTTTCTGGATCCTCCAGATTCAATGGGACTAGGTCGGTTGCCTGACCAGACTGCGCCTACTGCAAGGTCATTTCATCTCGATGGTTGAGTTCTCCTACCATTCTGGTGCTGTCGTTAGGTGTGATTTGGGACATGTAGCATATCTGCCTAGTGACTTGGTCACCCAATACTTCGCCTATACCGTATAGTATTAAAAATTTTATTTTTAGGTGTGGTATTGAAGTGACGGCCCCGAACGCTGTTAGGCACGGTCGGCCTAGTATAGCATTGTATACAAGGGCAAGTCGACTATCAAGAACGTAATGTTCCTAGGGTGACTTCTAATCGGATCGTCCCATAGACGGGCACCAGCTCATTGTCAAGGCCGTACAACAAGCCTTCAGTAGGTTTTAATTAACTCTTTTTTAAACCAAGTCTAAAAAAAGCATCGAGATAGAGCAAATCGCGAGAACTTCCATTGTCAATGAATATTCGCTTTAGCTAGTAGTTGACGCTACCGTCGGAAACGAGTGTAGATACAATAAGGGGGTCTTCATGGGGGGAAAACTACATGTGCCAGGTCGCTGTCACTAAAACTAATAACGGTGTCAGTAATGCGCTGTTTCTTCCTCCCAGTTTGCTGCTCCTTGCTGTAGGTCGGGTTCTTGATCGGCCGGGTGGTGATCATGTTGACTACTCCTACTGTAACCCGATTTTGTGGAGGGAAAGACCCGATCCTTCTTCGCCCGTAGTGCCAGAGCTCTGACCAAGGCCCTTAACAAACCTAGTGAGATGGCCCCTTTTGATCAACTTTTCAATCTCCCGTTGGAGTGTCTTGCAGTCTTATGTGGAGTATCCAGGAGATCGGTAAAAATTGCAGTACTTGAACGGATTTTCTCCCTCCGCCTAAGTGGTTTTGGCCACTTAAGGAACTTCTCCCCATGGATCTGCATGAGGACGTTCGAATGTGTATCTGTCAAGGGCGTTGGCTGATGGGCCCGTAGTCCTTGCGCTCTAGTGGTCCGATCCTGTGGTGCTTTTCGACGGGAGTGATCGCCACCGTTGTGTTTTCTCTTTCCTTCAGTTGGGAAAAAGCGAGGCTGTTCAGTCCGATCGGGACGTTTAGCCTCGTTGGCCTCCTCTACTGCCGCGTAGGCCCTGGTGATAAACTCCGTTTCTTAAAATATCTGCGGGTTCTTATGTGTCAGGTGCTTGAAGAAGTCTCCATGCACTAGCGCCGAGATGAAACTACCTAGTTTCATTTCCTTTGTGAGTTGGGGGATCCGCCTAACTTCTGCCACGAAACGATCCAGGAACTTTCATGGGTTCTCCCCATGCTCCTGCTTGATGTGCAACAGATGCCAAGGCTACTTTTCCTCGTTGCAGTTGGAGGTATACTGTGATAAGAAGAGATCCGAAAGCTCTTGAAAACTTTGGATTGAGTCTGAGGGGAGATGATGGAACCAGATGCATCCGTCTCCTTTTGAGGTGAGCAGGAAGCAGCGGTACATGGCAGCGTCCTCTAGCCCCTGTAGACCCAGATGGGTATGGAAGTTTGCGAGATGATCAATGGGATCAGCACTCCCATCGTACGAGTCAAGGGTTAGCATTTTGAATTTTGCCGGCATTGGACGATTTAAGATCTCTACTATGAAGGGAGATCTGTCGATATTGCCTGCGTCCTCGTCGTTTTTGATGACGCGGTTCCATATCTTTTTCAACCTCAAATCTGTTTGAATGACATTACCAGATCTTTTGGAATTGAGATATGTCCTCAGCTCCGTTCTTTCTCAGGTTTGTCCAGCAGCTGGGCGGCTACTATCACCAGTAGATCTAACGGTCTGAGACGCTCTCTCCTGAGCTTGGGGCCTAGATTCTACGCGTTAGTATTTGGGGTTCTTTTATTCCGGACTTTCCTCTGAGGTAGTGCTGGTTCCCCGCTTCTCACGCCTTAGACGGCTTTTAGCATGTGAGAACTCCGGTGTAGGAGCGTTGGTTAGCCTTTCGGACCTTCGGACCGGAACTTTCTTTCTCTGGCATCCTCGTCTGGATGCCGGTGAGGGGGCTCCCACCGGTGCAACCCCTAGTTGTGCTTGCTCCTGTCGAGAATAGAGTATCTAGAGCATCCTGTTGGTCTTTAGCATATGCTTCGCCAAGTTTTGAAAGAAAGGCGCTGGAATCCCACCGGCTACTCCATTGACCACGGCACAAGTGTGGACCTTGTCTGGCGAGGCCACGTCTCTGGCTGGCTTGCTTACTTGTACCCTTGTGTTCACCATTTTGATTGAGGGTATTAGTTGAAAAGGGCTTATGGGAAACGTAGCTGGCTCTTTGTAAGTGTTTCCCACAGACGACGCCAATGATGTGTACCTGAATCCGACTTCGAACAGATTCGGGTTCACTTGATCGTTTAGATCCGACTCTATTCATCGAGTTTGAACCCCACACACCACTACAACAAACAAGAGGTTAGGTGTCAGCGGGATGTTGTCCCACCGAAAACACTCCAACGTTCAAGTCAGCGATAAGCCTTCGAATTACAAGAAGGTAACTAGGGATGTAAGTTGAGATAGAGAAGGAGATTGAGGTAAGAAGGAGTGTTCGCCGTTAGATGTAAGAAGCGTTTTTGTGACTAGTTAAGAGCATAGTTTCTCGGCTCAAAGTTCACGAGGAACAGGCGGGCAACCAAGTCCTGTAAGCATGGAAGCTTAGATGGACGGCTCTCGGGGAGTGGGTGAAGCCTCTGGAATCTGAAGGCTAGGAGAGGGATTATTGTAGTAAGGAATTGCGTGCTTAAGGATGAGCGTTAGTATACTTAAGGATTTCTCCGTACTAATACTTTGTTGTCTTCTATTCGTATCTGTGTTCATGTCATGTTCGTGTCTCCCCAGAGCGAAGACTCTACGGGGTTATATAGACGGTGGGGAGGGCGACCTTCCTTGACCAAGAAAGTGCAATCCCTGCATCGTATTGGGCAGCCTTCCTTAAGCAAGAAGACTTGACTAGTGCATTCTACTAAGATTGTTTCCTTTCTGAGCGGGTAACGGTTCTTCAAATTATTTGCCTTCTTTCTGTGCTTTTGTTACCGTTAGAGTCCATTGTTGGTAGGAAGAGAAAATCTAGCGTCTTCCTCATGGGAAGGGCGTCGAATCTGTTGATACATTCTTTAGAGGAGATTGGCTTCAATGAAGGTGTGAAATCAGGAAAATGGACCGTTACTTGTCATGTACAGAAACGTCCGCCAAATTGAGCCTAGCCCATATTAGGATTTTATTTTTTCGCGGCCTGCTACTACAGTACTTCCGGTCAACAGAAATGTTGACCGTCTTGAGAGAGCGTGTTGGCCGCCTAGTTGGCGTTCCATATGATCAATGTCAACGTTGACCGTCTAAACGCGTGTCTAGGCTTTTTTGAAATTTGGGCCTTTTTTTTATTTGGCCTGTCTGCTATGGACTTACCTATCAGAAAAATTATACGACTTTTTTGTTATTATAGTTTAAATAACACACTAAAAATACTGTTATACTTAAATTTTATTCTAAATATCCATTTTAAGAAACAATGGTATTTTACTGACACATTATATATACATATTAAATTTAATTTGGTTAGTTTTGTATATTGTTTTGTTTAATGTAATAATTGTAAAAGAATTTTTTTTTTTTTCAAATTATACCTATCCCTGTTTATACCATCAAAAAGAATAAAAAAAAGAACGGGGGCAGGGGTAAATAAGAGATTCGGTCATTGCCCAATTTGACGAGAATGGGGGTCCTTTTTTTTTGGCTTTTTTTTTTAATTATTTTTTTTCTTTTTCCTTTTTAAATACAAATTTTATTTAAAAAAAATTAACTAAAAAAAAGAAGCAACGCGAAGCAGAATCCCTCGTTCACCAAGTTGACGCGGTCAATTCACACGTAACGAGAGGTGTGAATCTTCTTCTCTCTTTCCCTCCTCCGACAACGTATATGCATATGCCCCTTTCCGTCGTCCCATCTTCTGTACCCGCACGAACGGAGAGTGGGATAAGCTTCGGGAGAAAGAGGGAGGGAAAGAGAGAGAGAGGCTTTCCTTTGCTGCTGTGTAAGGTTCTTCTCTCGAGAGGAGATTTCTCAAGCAAATCTTCCGCAGCGGGGTCGAAAGTTCTCTTAATTTTATCACCATAATCGACGATGATGGCTCGCTCTTTCTCCCACGCTAAGCTTCTCTCTGCTGTAGTCGTCGACAACATCTCTCTTGCTCTCAACAGGTAATTAATCATCAACAAGAAGACACTCTTTTAACACTTTGTTTCTCTCAATGATTTTGCTTCAGCGCATCGTATTATGTCTGCTTCCGTTTAGCTTTCCTGTTTCGATTAATTGTGTATGGCTCCCCCTCTGGCGTCTGAAAGCGGGATCTGTAAAAATCGTTCTATAATTAATTTTTAGCGTAGGTATTAGATTTGGTGATAACATAGGTGACCAATTTAGAAGAATAAATTGTTCAGCTTCTATTTGACATTCTCATTTAATTGACGTTCAGGCCGGGGCTACGCGGCGGCATCGCAAGGAGTCGTATCAAACTTGGCAAGAGGGGAGAGTGCTAAGCTAGGGAAGGCATCACAGGAGGAGATGTCGCAGTCTGCCGAAAAATCGTGGGTCCCGGATCCGGTGACCGGATATTACAGGCCAGCAAATCGTACCGACGAGATCGACGTGCCGGAGCTGCGTGAGATGTTCAATAAGAACAAAAAGCCCTGAAGAAATTAAACAAATATAACCAGCTCGAAGGACGAACTCAGTAGTCGGTAATGTAAAAGATGATATCCCCGCCTTTCGACTGGCGTTGAAGCGCTCGGGTTGCTTTTCTTCTGTATCTTCGTCTCCCCCAATCCAATCCCGACATCCATTATGTAAAACAAAAGTATAATAATAGAATATACTTGTTTATATTATGCTGTTTCTATCAAATTTTCTTGTTTATGTCAAAATGCATCCACGTTTGGTCGCCCGACTTATAAACTAATTTCTTTTCACTAAATAATTTAACTTTAATTGTT
>JAODPA010068130.1:0-10324 GCA_025585075.1 Nepenthes mirabilis | reverse complement strand
AATATAAATTTTTTATTTTTACCAATTAAATATATCATTACGTGTGTTTGGGATAATGTTGGTGCAACCAAAGAGAATTCCGATGAAAACTCCTGCGGAATTTTCGGTGGGTGCATAGAAGGTTTTTTGCCTTTGGCACATAAAACAGCAGACACGAGAGTCGAACATCAAGTTAATGAAAGACGGAAAGGGTTGACGAAGATGTGAGCGTGATAGATGTCATACAAAACATTGTTATTGAGTTGTACGATTATTCGGTTATTTTGTTTAAAGACAGTTTGCTAGAAGATCGTTTGCTTAACAACAGTCTCTAGTGCATATAAAACCAGTTTTTCACTTGTAATTAATTAGTCAAATTCAATGGTAAGGTCTCCTTCCATACTCGTGTTCCGTGTTCTTGATAACATCATGGTTTTTATTCCAAAATTAACAGTTTGAAAGTCATAGCTGTCATTTGAACGCCGACCAAGGTTATAAAAATTTTAATGTGATTTTTATGTCAAAATCTAAAATATTAAATATCATAAGCACTACACGAAGAGAGAGAAAAAGAAAAGATAAGAATGGAAAGATTTTCGACATTCATTTGAAATTCAACTTGACTTCCATCATTCGTCAAATTTAAGTATATTATTTTAATTTTTATCGCAGGACCCATTATCAATTGATAGCTCGTTTTCTCATTATATTCGATTCTTATAGGTTATTAGTGTGTTGGGATTATATTAAATTGATAATTTATATGAGTTGTTGGGAAGGGCTCTCAGAGAGAGTTATTTGTAATCTAATATTCATAGTGGATATCATCTGGAGGTTATTCTGTGATTTTTTCTAATAAATTAAATATTATTGTATAACTAGTGTAGTTGGTTACGTATTGTTATTCTTTGTACTCATAAGAAAGATTGATGGTTAACGATTAATGAAGGATTTGAGATTTGCTTTGTTGTGCTAGTTGGCACATAATGTTGGGTTTTGACCACTCTCTTATGGGTATCACAATAAATGGATGGTCATTACAGGATCATGCGATATTCATGCGTTGATCAGGGTGCTCGTGCGCTCAACCAGTGGCCTAAAGGTAGTCCACGCTCGCTGCTCGCTCGAGTGGAGTTTAAGTGCGGATTTCAGTTTGTTGTTGACAGATCTACGCTCAAGACTCGCTCAAGTGGAACTCAAGCGTCGATTCCAGTGATGCCCGCTCTCGAGTGGCTCCTGGCGGGTGCTCGAGCACTGTTCACAGCATAAAACATGCCGAACTTGTTTATGGTCAATTTCGAAATCATTCTTGTATAAGAAGCGTCACACAGATAGAGAGGAGAGAAGACGATAGAAGAGGAAGAGGTTCAACATCCGGTTGAGACCCGATTTAAATTTCATTCTTTGCCAATATCAGGTACGTCGTTTTAAAGGTGATTTTTAGAAGTGCATTTTTATTTGATTGCTCTTATTTCTCGTTGTATTTATCTTATGGATTATTATGCGTATTGAGGGATTATATTCAACCATTATTGGGATTATAATGACGGGATTTCGAAAGAGGTTCTTGTAACCGACACTTTTATATTGGATTGTTTCAGAATTTATCTCAAAATTTTTTCCTTGATTGAAAAAAATTCTTCACGTTAAAAATAGTGTATTGTTATATTTTTTATATCACTAGTTCAGTGGCTGACGTGTGACAGGAGGTTTCGGTTTGTTCAACTATATTGGGTCGTGTGTATCCGGGTCGGACTCTACATTTGAGATTATTGTGAAAAATCCTACAACACTAAGGGTGCCTTTGGGTTTCTCATGAGCTTTGGGACGTCGGCGTTTCCTTTTAACAACACGTATCTATCTCAGCACCGTCTCCATTGTTAACAGCACATGAGATAAGAACCGGAAAGAACAAAACCGTCTCCGCCGTGGTCATGACATAACCTCGGAGTAGGGAGTTTTAGAGAGCTAACGAGCGTTGGAGGGGAAAAGTATGGAGCCAGAGACCAACTTAAATCACTGGCTCGGCTCAATCATCTGTTGCAAGAGAACAGAGCCTTAAAAACTAACCGAATTCCTACCCTATAATTTTGTTTAAGCAGTGTTACAGTAATAATTATTTGAGGTTTGAATCAGTTTAGACAAAATTTCAGGTTCTCTGACCAAGAGTTCCCTTGTTTAAAATCAACAACGACAGTTTGTAAACCACCAACGACAGAAACAAATAAAAAAGGCGGTGTGCACGGATTCACCATCGATGAGTAGAGATCATGCTGGGCAAACTGTAGTTACGTCAATCCTCCCATTGTTGCTGTATAGATGATCTGAAATTGAGCTGGTAGCACACGGAACAATAGAACACATTGAGTGCACCAGTAAAAGAAGATGGCTTATCGCCTTTCTGGCAGAGTTTATCATAAGCTAGGCTGTTTATTCAACTCTTAGAATTTCCAAGCCACTCTGAAACTATGCTTTTTGGTTCACCACTAACGACAAGAGAAAAGAGAACATTTTGCTTAGAAGACAGCAATGCAACCATGAACAGCAGCAGAGAGAAAATCCACTGCAAATACAAAACAAACATACATTTTGTTTTATTCTCCTCTGTTGGACAATCTATATGCACAACCGTTTGTTGGTCCTGGGACACCAAATATTTTAATCAAGCTTATGCGTCTAGGATCCAAACTTCGAACAGGTTCGGATCGAGTGGATCGTCTGAGTTCGGCTTCGTTCACTGAGTCTAGATTTTGCACTCCATAACTAAAATAAGAGGTCAGGTGACGGTGGAAGGTTATCCCACCATAAATATTCCGACGCTCAAATTAGAAATCGACTTTCGAATTAGGAAGGTAAAAGAAAGTGAATGCAATGCAAATATTAGGAAAGTGTTTTTAATGGTGGGATTGCTCTCGTTGAGAGAGGCTTTTGCGGCTCGCGTGGAGCGTTGGCTCTTGGCACTGTATTCACAAGGAATGTGGTGATAGAGAATGTAGTGATAGAGAGCGAGAGAGTTAGTAATCTAAAAGCTTGGGAGCTTTGCAGTGAAGAGCTTTTGCTGATGAAAGCATTTGTATTCGAAACTGAAAGCGTTTGTGAGCTGATTAGAACGTGCCTTGGAGTGAGAACTCCATGGGCTTTTATAGCAGTAGTGCTGGGTTGCCTTGTGCTGAGGGGTTTGATACCCATGCTTTGTTGGGATCACTGTCTTTTCTGGCGTGGAGTTTTAATGGCTGTAATAGTCGCCTGGATTGATTGCCTTCATTCTACGTTTTGTAACCTTTAGGATTTACTATATATAGGAGGAGGATGCTGGCGCTTTCCTTCAGGGATGCGCGAAGATCTTCGATGTAGCCATTGTAATGGAGGCTTACTTCTATGGGAAGCGCAAAATCAGGGGAGAAGACCATTGAGACCGGAAGACAGACACGTGGACCAACGTGGGCTTGGGCCGTATGACTTATGGTTTTCAGCCGGTCTACTAGCCACACTTCCGGACAATAGAAGCGTTGACCGTCCTGAGTCCGAGTGGGCCATCTGGCTCTTGGACTTTTTGCCAGCTTACTAACCATTCGTCCAATTAACGGCTGACATTGACTGTCCAGGTGCGTGTAGGCCTTGTCCTCCTTACTAGGAACTCTGAAGACGATTTCCTTGAGGATATTGTACTCTATGTACAACTTCCTGACATCAATCTCTCTGAGGATTGAAACTATTTGTGTAACAAAAGAAGCCATGGATGTGGAAGCATAAAAGTTGTAGAACACTTAGAAACTTTTTCAACAAGGAAGGTTGAAAGAAAGCGTGAAAAATTTAAAAACGTAACGAACAGACTACTTAAAGTGGAGTGTGAACGCCGGAGAAGTGAACCTTCTCGTGAACATGTGCCCATCATTGCTAATATGTGTCGTTTTCTAAATGGACGTAGTTGAATCAGATCCTCTAGCGTATTAATTATTGGGATCATGAATTCACCGCGTGAAGACACGTGGCCACCGTTTCGATTGGCAGTCCGGCAGATGATGATGCATCGTTGCAACTCCCAACAATTTTTCAGATTTTGACTTAGACCGTCAACGAATTCTACCAACGCTTCCTTTAGAAGCTCTCCGAATTTTGGCCTAAATAGTCAAAGAATTTGGTCAACGCTTCCTTCAGAAGTTCTCCGAATTTTATCTTAGATGGTCAATAAATCCGGTCAACGCTTCTTTCAGAAGTTATTCGAATTTTGGCCAGATGGTCAATAAATCCGGTTAATACTTTCTTAATTAGTTCTCAGGATATTGACTTTATGTTCACCAAATCACATAAACAACAGACCTAGAGTCACTGCAGGCTTCTTCATTAAGGTATCCCAGTCAAGCACGTCTCATCATGAACATGTTGAAGGTCAGAATACAGACCACTAGTATGGGGGGCTAGTGATAGATACGTCAATAATGGGCCGGCCTAGGAAGGAAGAACGGCTCATAACCGCAAAGGCCCACTCACAGCTGAACGGTGAACACCAACCGTTGACCGGACGAATGGTTAGTGAGCCGGCAAAAAATCCAAGAGCAGGATGGCCTATTTGGGCCCAGGACGGTCAATATTTTTGTTGACCGAAAGCGTGGCCAGTAGACCAGCTGAAGACCAGAAGTCATATGGCCCAAGCCCACGTTGGTCATCGTGTTCGTCTTCTAGCCTCAACGGTCTTCTCTCTTGATTTTGCGCCTTCTACATAAGGAAACCTCCATTACAACGGCTACATCCAAGATTGCTGCGCATTCCTGAAGGAAAGCGCCAGAATTCTCCTTCTATTTGTAGTAAACCCTAATGGTTACGAAACGCAGAAGGAAGGCAATCAATCTAGGCAGCCGTTACGACCATTAAAGCTCCACACCAGAAAAGATAGTGATCCCGGCAAAGCACTGGTATCAAGCCCTTCAGCACAATGAAGGCAACCCAGCACTACTGTTATAAAAGCCGATAGAGTTCTCACTCCAATGCACGTTTTAATCGGCATACAAATGCTCTCAATTTTGCATCCGAACACTTTCATCGGTAAAGGCTCTCCACTGCAAAGCTCCCACGCTTTCAAATTAATAACTCTCTCTCTCTCTCTCTGTCACTACGTTCCTTGCGAACATAGTGCCAAGAGCCAACACTCCATGCGAGCCGCAAAAGCCTCTTTCAATGAGAGCAAACCCACCATTACAAACACTTTCCCAATATTCTCATTGCATTCATTTTTTTTTGCCTTTATAATTCGAAGGTCGATTTTTGACTTGAGTATCGGAATATTTACAGTGAGATAACCTCCTGCCATTACCTGACCTCTTATTTTAGTTGTGGTGTGTAAGATCCAAACTCAGTGAACGGAGTTGGACTCAAATAATCCATTTGATCCAAACCTATTCAAAATTTGGATTCAGGACGCATCATAAGCTAAAAACTAATCTCTATGCAAATCAAAATTTTAAGTGTATTGGTTGAACCCATGAAGAAACCTAATAACAATTATCAAATAATCACAACAAATAATAATAATGAGCAAAATAATACAAATGGGATTTATCATGAGAACTTCTCAAATTAAATGAATGGTAAAGTTATAGGACTTTAGGTTCATATAAGCTCCACTATTATTATTAATATGAATATACAGGCCACAAACACTTCCTTTTATTTTGACATAATATTAGTAAACTAAATCTAATACAATAAGTTAAAATTGGAAGATAACCACTAGTAAAATATTTAAAACAACATGGAAGATAATATACCCATGTTGGAACAAAATGTTGGGATACAAACCGCTTATTTGAATTGTGAGAAAAGAATAAATAATATACAATAAGCGAATAACAATCACAAAGTGACATATGATTTCATTTGGAAGACCCTCTTTAAAATAAAAAAAAAATTACGAGACAATACGTACGAAATATCTCCACTATACAAAAATTTAGTTACACAAATCCTAATAAACTATAGGGACTCAACACTTTGTATCAAATAAACTAAGCAACAATGAATATAAGATAAAAGAATAGAAATATAACTGATAAAATATTCTTTTCAATTTCAAAATAGCGTACTCAAGGCCAGTAGTGATTAGAATACGATTTAGAACTCAACCAGACACTCAAATCTTTCTCCTTTTCTTTTTCTCTCTTTTTCTTCTTTTTTTCTCAAAGACAGTGCTCTAGGTCTCTGAAAATACAAGTGGTTAACCCTAAGAATATGTCATCATGTTTTTATAATGTGAGCGGCGCTTGAGCACCCATCGGGCATACCTTGGGAGTAGATGCCACTTGGAACAGTACTTCGGACACGCCTCGAGTGCACGGATACTAGAATCGGCACTTTGGGCACTACTCAGGCGTGCCTCAAGTGCGAGTATACTATTTCTGCTGCTATTGCGGGTGTCAGGCGTTTGTCGTGTGCTGGTTTTCAATTTTTTCCAGATTAGAACTATGCACGTGCATTCTCATACAAGGCCATCGGACAACACGTCAAATGGGTACAAGGCTTACAGAGGAGTGATCCACAACCTAACACAAGAATCGAAATGTAAAAGTATAACAAAAATATTCTCATTCTTCTTATCTTACTTTCTCTTTCGAGTTGGCCACCAAAAGGGTAACATATCTATAGGTGGTGAATCTTGGAATAGGAATTGAAACCCAAAAGGATATCAAGAATCTTCTCATCCTTTTTTTCTCACTTTCTCTCTCAAGTTGGCCATCAAAGGAATGTCATAGCTTAAATGCAAGCACAATTTGAAAGTTCCTCAGAGATACCTCAATATCTATTTTACCATAGACCAATACTCATTATTGGGATTTGACAAAAAATGACTAACAATTTTAATAGTATGAGCAATATCTGATCTTGTACATACCATAATATACATAAAGTTACCCATGGATGAAAAGTAGGGAACGCCTATTATGCTTGCCTTGTCGTCATTCGTAGAAGGATATTATCGATTGCTGAATTTAAAATGATTAGCTAATGGAGTGCTCACTAGTTTGGATTTCTTCATGTTGAAACGTTGAAACACCTTCTTTACATAACTCTCCTAAGACATTCATAATTTTCTTACTTTGTGGTCGCAAAACATTTTTATACCAAGAATTTATTTTGTTAGCTCTAAATCCTTCATGGAAAAGGATTTCCTAAGTTATTACTTTAATTCAATAATTCAGGAAACTTTTTGCCCAATAATAAGTATATTATTTATATAGAGTAGGATAATAACGAAGTCATCTTTGAAAAACCACTAAACAAAGATACAGTAATTTGAAGCAATCTTCTGGTAGTCTTGACCCACCCATCATAACAGACTTGAACATTTTATACCATTATTTTAGGGCTTACTTCAACCTATACAAGCTTTTTATTAGACGACACAACAAATACTCATTCCCCTCAACACGAAATCCCTCCGATTGCTCCATATATATCTCTTCCTCAAGGTCAACATGAAGAAAATCCATCCGCCCATCTAATTATTCCACGTTAAAATCAAGAATAGCGAACAATCCGAGAACTACTTTTTTTAAAGATATCTTCACAATTGGGGCAAAACTCTCCTCAAAATTGATCCCCTTCTCCTAATTAAAGCCTTTAACAACCAATCTCGCTTTACTCCATAGTTGTGGGCTATTCTCATCAGCCATTAAGTGGAATACCCACTTGTTCTTCAAAACTCATTTGCCCATAGGCAATTTGGTCAGTTTAAATGTGTGGTTCTCTTGTAGCGACTTCATTTCATCTTATATGACTTCCATTTACTCTGATTTGTATTCATCCTCCATATTTCATCAAAACTTTCAAGTTCTCCTCTATCGGTAAATAATACATATCATTAGTCGATAGATAAATAGAGAGTCTTCGATCTCTCATAGATTGTCGGAGTGGAGTGGTCTCATCAGGTTCAACAACATCGTGAGGAATAGCATCATTCTCATCATCGAGTATAGGAGTCCCACAGACTTTTCTTCTTCAATATTGTCTTGATCATTATATTCATTACGGACAAGAATCAGTATCAATGACTCAAGATGTGAATCACAGACCCAGTTATTATCATTGTTGAAAACGAATTTCGCTGCTTTACTGATATCTTCAATTATCTCATCCACGACGAACACCACATCCTTTGATCAATTAAATTTCTTCTCTCTCAAGTCATGGAGTCGATATCTTAACTCATCTTTCCTGTAGTTGAGAAAGATGCACTGTTTTATTTTTGACTCCAACTTGGATCTCTAGTTCTTAGGAATGTAGACAAAGGCATTACATCCAAACATATACAAGTGGTTATATAATATCTCTTTTTCGAACCACACCTTCTTCAACACTTCTGTGATCAGTGGACCACTTGGTAATAAGTTGATAAAATAAGCCACAACATTCAAAGCTTCCCCTAAAAAGAATCAAGAAGTTTTGCCTCCGAAAATACACAACAAACTCTCTCCACACTGTTCTATTCATCCATTCAGCCACACTATTCAATTGTAGTGTCTTTAGTGAAGTCCTTTTGTGTCACATTCCATGGATCTGACAATAGGTATCAAATACTTCAATATACTCTCCACCGTTATCACTTCAAGTAAAAATCAACTTCTTTCCAATTTGCCTTTCCACTAGGGAATGAAATTACTTGAAAATGTCAAGGGTTTGATCATTTGATTTCAACGGATACACTCACGACTTTTTTGAATAATCATTAATAAATATAATAAAGTGCTCTTCCAAGTATATTCATCTTGAGAGGGTCACATATATCAGTGTGGACCAACTTAAGAGCATCGACTTTTCTCGTAGATAAGATTCCATGGAATGTAAATCGCTATTACTTCCCTGCCATACAGTGAAAATAAGTCTTTAACATGGCTTCCTTCACACCTCAAAGAAAGTCTTTTTGGCTAAGAATTCAGCTATTTCTTACTCATGTGACTCTACCGTTGGTACCACAAATTTGAAAACTCCTCACTTCTTACAACATGTACATCTCCTACTACAATTAAGGCTTGTAATACATACAAGTTGGACACTTTCTTTTCCAAGGCAACTACTAGAGACTCTTTAATCAACTTCCACACCCTTTCACAGAAAGTATTGTAAAACCCTTGTCATCGAGCTTCCCCGCTAAAATAAGATTCAGCTGAATATTTGAGATGTGTCGTAATCTTTCAACGGCAACTTGATCCCATTGTTGATGATAAGGCACATATCACCATAGCCTACAATCTGGGATGTGCCTTCGTTTTTCATTTTCAACACTCTAAAATTATCGGGAGTGTTAGATGTGAAGAATTCTCTCCTTGACATGACGTGGAGTGAGGTGCCACTGTCCATCATCTAATTCATTTTGTGATCCATCAAATTGATTATCTCATCCCCTTTACACACAAACAAAAGGTCACATTGGTAATAATTGATACTCTCTCATCATCTTGGGCCTTGTCAGGTTTCTTCTCATTTTTATTGACATTCTTCCACTTCTACTTATAATAATACTTCTTAATGTACCTCTTTTTTTTTTTTACAATAGTGACACTTGAGGTTTTGGTATCTCAACAAAGACTTTTCCAATTTTTCTCACCAGATTTAGGGTCACGCCCTTTATTCCTTCCTATTGACTTAGAGATTAGCATTTTGGAGTGTGAAGAAGAACAGGCCTATGATCGATATATTATCTTCTCATTCAGCGTGCTTCCTTTACTATTTTTAGAATCACAGTGCCATTTGAAGTGGTATTGGTGAAGGTGATCATATTACTTCCCATGAGTTCGATAAGATGATCAATAACCACAAACCTAACAACTTGACATCAAATCTAATGCCCATATTACTCAATTGGTTTACACATCCTTGAAATTCATTCAAGTGATCAGCTATCAATATGCCCTTATTATACATTACTTGTATCAATTTTATCAAGTGATATAATTTATTATTATCGATTTTTAAAGTATAGAATGTCTTAGGCATTTGTCGCAATATTTTTACGCTTGTTTCATTCCAAATGTGAGTGTACACAGTGTCGTCAATAAATTATCTTATATAGCCACAAACCTATTTATATTCAAAAGCTCATTCCTCATCGAATTTTGACTCAGTTTTTTGTATAATAAACACTGAAAGATGCATCATTTTAATAAACGATAAATTTCATCTTATTCGTCTAAATATCATAAGAAGTGTGATTCAAATAAACCATTTTGTTCCCAACCTTCATCAATTCAAGTAAGTTTCAATACACAACATAAATAATCGTGTCTCTGATATTACTTGTTGAAATACAACCCATTTATTTAAATTGTGAGAAAATAATCAACAATATATAATA
>JAODPA010068129.1:0-10325 GCA_025585075.1 Nepenthes mirabilis | reverse complement strand
AAATCGCCTAGTTGATTGGGTCCGGCTCCATTCACTGAGTCCGAATCCTGCAGATCACTACAGTAAATAAGAGGTCAGGTGCCGGCGAGATGTTGTCCCACCGAAAATATTTCGACGCTCAAGTTAGTAACAAGTCTTCGAACTTTAGAAGGTGAACTGGTAAGTAAAAGAGAGAGAGTGTGTGATATTGGCGGGAGTGTTGGCCTGTAGATGTAGAGACGTTTCTGTGACTCGTTGAGAGTATGATTTTCGATTCGATATTCACAAGGAACTTGTGGAAGCTATATCCTGAAAGCGTAGAAGTTTTGAAGGACGATTCTCAGATAATGGGAGAAGTCTTTGTAATCTGGAGGCTTGGAGTGGGATTGGAAGGTGAGCAATTGAGAGAGAGTATGCTTCAGTGCTGTGTTAAATTTAGCGTCTGTGTGCGTATCTCAGACTATCAAAAAAGCGTCCACTGGGTTTATATAGGTGGTGGGAAGGCGTGATCCTTAGCCTGGCATTGGGCAGCCTTCTTCGAGTAGGTAGGTCTGATTGGCGTGATCTGATGGGATCGTTTTCTTTCTGAGTGGGTAACGGATCCCCAGATTATCTGCCGTCATTTTGTGTTTTTGTGACCATTAGACTCCATTGTTGGTAAGAAGAGAGAATCTAGCGCTGAATCTGTTGATACCTTTTCAGATGAGATCGACTTTAAGGAAAGCTTCAAATCGGGGAACGGATCGCTGCTTGTCGTGTATGGGAATGCCTGCCAAACTAGGCTTGACCCGTATTAGGTTTAACGTCCTTTCGCGGCCTGCTGGTACAGTATTTCTGGTCAACAGAAATGTTGACCGCCTTGAAGGAGCGTGCTGGCCATCTGTTTGTGCGCCGGATGGTCATCGCTAGCGCGTTGATCGTCTAACGCGCATCTGAGCTTTTCTGGACTCTGGGCCGCGTTTCTTATTGGGCCTGCCAGCTACGGGCCTACCCATCACTAGCCCGCCATGCTGGTGGTCAGCATTTTGGTCTCCAATATGTTTACGATGGGATGTGCTTGTTTTTGCTGGCGGAGTCGTTGCCCACCAAAAGAGGAGGCTTGAGTACTTCCAAAACGTTGACCGGATTCGTTGACCGTTCTTGGGAAGTTTCCGGGCAACTTGGAGAAGGAAGCGTCGGTCATTAGCCGCTCTGCCAAAGGATCGGGCCACGTGTCTCTATGCCATACGTTTAAGATCTCGATATTTAATGAGCCGGAGGATTTAATTCGACAGCCTTTTTTTAGGGAAACGACATGCGGCGGTAATGATGGCCCAGGTTTTCAAGGCGGTTTTGGGTTCACATGGATTTTTAAACCGCCTGCTTGCCCCATTTTGAATTTCTTGTGCCTTCCGTGTTTCTTCGTCTTCCTCGTTTCGTTTGTGAAGAAGAAAAAATCCTAACTCTGGCCATGTCTTCCTCACCGACATCGCCTCCGTCTTGAGAGAAAATGACGTGAAAGTCCAGTATGTTGAGTTCAACATTCCACAGGAGATCGCCTTCTGCGTTCCAGGGAAGGACGACAGAGCTTTTTTGCCGCCCATGGGCTTCGTGACCATACACAAAACCCATTTGAGGAGTGGGCTCCGCCTTCCGGTCCCTGACGAGTTGATATTGATTTTTTGGGCACTTTAGGTCTCTATTGCCCAGTTTCATGCAAACGCCATCTGGTGTTTGTGCTCCCTTTGCATTTTTTTTGTCAACATTCGAGGCAGTTGACGATGTCAATGGTGAGGGGGATCTTTAAGATCAATCAGGGAGCGGAGTGAATTTCTTTATCCTCTCGCAGCGGTTTCAAGATTAGCACCGCCATTTACGACTCCCTTAAGAACTGGAAGAACTGGTTCATTTTTGTTAATGTGGGAGAATCTTGGCCCTTTCCCAAGTAGTGGGGTCAAGTATCTGAGGTGTATACAGGGACGCCTTCGGAGGCGGAGACGGCATCCCTGGAGTGGCTGGTTGAGCTGGTGGAGAAGAATCTGAGGGACTTCCGAAAAGAACATTTAATATCTCGTGTGGAAGCAAAGAAGGCCAACTGGGGGCCTCCGTCTCCAGTCCAAAAATTGAGAATCCCGTTGCTAGAGGTCTTGCAGAAAAAGAAAAGGAAGAAGGGTTTTCTTATTAGTCCCCGCCCGTCTTATTCAAGTCCTCCCAGTCCAAGGCAAAAGAGGGCGGCCTCGGTGGCGCCTTCTTCGTCATCCTCAGGGCCCGATTACCTCTCTACTGGACGTTTTGTGGGTGTCGGCGCCGCATCTGGGATAGAGGTTGAGCTGGCCATTGAGGCTTTTAAGGCCAAGTTGAGCAGCGACGTTCTGGCGCAGCCTGCGCCGTTGGAGTTGACTCGGGAGCCGCCTATTGAGGCGCCCGAGCCGCAGGAGCCGTCGGTTGGATCGCCTGTTGTGGTGATTCTGGCAGAGCAGCAGGAGAAGATTTTGGAACCCTCTGCCGTTTCCAGGGAGCCAGCTAGGAGGGAGGACACTCCAGAGGTTCCCATGGCGGAGTTCGTAGCTGAGGTCTCCGCCAGCCCTGCTAATGTGGGTCCCCCTCCTGGCTCAACGCCTTTTGCATCAGAATTGGGTGCGAGGCCAGACAGACCAATACGGAGAATTTGGGAGGTATAGATTTCATTGCCCGCCTTGTCCTTTGATTTGCCTTTTCTAACCCCCTTTTCTCTATCTTTTTTTTTGGTGCAGGCGGACAATGTATCGAGCGCAGTTGCTAAGGCGCTTAGGCAGAGAGACCTGGTGATCTCTGATAGGGACAAGGAAATCGCCTGGCTCGATGTTAAGCTAGCGGCTCTGGGGGCTGAGCACCGTGAGGACGTGGCTACCTTGGAGGATGTTTTGGCGGGCGTGGGGGCAGAGAACTTGAGTTTGAAAGCTGAGGTCACCCGTTTGAAGGAGGAGAATGAGCAAGCTAGAGGGCGTAATGATCAACTTGTTGGGCAAGTGGCGACCTTAGAGAACGACCTGAGTCTTCGTATTCGTCCCCACGAGGTTGAGGGCATGATGCTAGCGCGGTTGTGGGAAGGGATCAACATTAGCCGGCGCTTTGTGCGACTGGTTGATCCCGACTTTCCTGTGGATCTTATCAATTTATTGAACCGATCAGCACAACGTCGCGACAGCCTCGTGGGGGAGCGTCGAGAAAGACAAAGCCATCGCCGCCTCTATAGCTTTTGTGATTGTATATATATATTTTTTTCTTTTTCTTTTGGATTCAATGATGTATTGTTCAGTTTAGCAATAATACAAGTAGCCTTGTATTTGTCACACGCTCTTGCCTTTGTATTTTGCTTCTTTGCCTTTTTTGGCGGCGCTGCCCAGGTGTAGACTTGGGCGGCCTACTTTGGTGGAGCGTTTGGCTCCAGTCGACCATCGTTGGCTGACCGCGCAATCTCCTTATGAAGGAGGTCGTCGCGTGTACTTTTTTAGACCCCTAAGATTTTTTCGACCGTTAAGGGGCCATTTGGATGATCGAGGTTTAGATACGACAACTTATGCGCCGCCTGATGACCAGGGTTTAAATATGACTGCTCATGGGCCGTCTGGATGACTAGGGTTTAAATACGACCTCTCATGGGCCACCTGGATGACCAGGGTTTAGCAACGAGAGGGTGGAGACCCTCCCGACTTTGGGACAGTCTAGGTCGTTTCGAACCTGCAAGGAAAACCACATATACATATTCACATGCAGCATGCTAAAGAAACACTTATTTTACCAATTGAATCGTGCACACGAATGATCACATATGATTATGCAAAATACATACCTGGGTCCCTATTGGAAGCAGCGTCTAAGGTGGATCGCGTTCCACGTCCGCGGAACCAACTTTTCGTCCTGGTTTCGGAGTTTGTATGCCCCATTTTACAGGACGGCGGATATTAGAAAAAGCCCTTCCCAATTTGGGGAGAACTTGTTCGGGCCGGCCACCTTTCTTGTGACCTTGATGCTCCGTAAGACCAAGTCTCCGACATCGAACTGTCTTGCTTTCACCTTTTTGTTGTAGTAGCGGGCGATTCGATGTTGGTAGGCTATAGTCCATAATTTGGCGGCATTGCGGGCTTCTTCTAGCAAGTCTAAGTGTTCCCGGATCTTATGTGAGTTACCCTGCAGATCGAAAGATTCTACCCTAAGACTTGGGAGCCCGATTTCGACTGGGATCACCGCTTTAGTCCCACAGTAGAGGCTGAAGGGCGTCTCACGTGTAGGTTCATTTGGAGTCGTTCAGTAAGACCAAAGGACTGAGGCGAGCTCGTTTACCCAGGAGCCCCCCGCGTCCTCCAGCTTGGTCTTGAGCCCGTAGAGTAGCGTTCAATTTGTGACCTCCACCTGTCCATTTGCTTTGGGAAATGCCACCGAAGTGTGAACCAGCCAAACCCCGAGGCTGATGCAATACTTGGTGAAGCATTTCCCTTAGAATTGAGTTTCGTTGTCGGTCACAATGACCTCTGGAACGCCAAATTTGCTGATGATGTTCTGGCGGATGAACTCAAATGCGTTGTGTTCTGTGATTTTGGCCAACGGGACGTCTTCGGCCTACTTTGTGAAGTAGTCGATGCCCGCTATGATGAACTTTCTCTGCTCGGTTGCAAAGGAAAATGGTCCAAGAATGTTAAGCCTCCATTGTGCGAAGGGCCATGGCGCCTGAAGGGATTTCAGCTCGGCGGATGGCTGGTGGCGAAGGTTGCCGTGAAACTGGCAGCTTTCGCACCTTTTTACAAACTCGAGTGCATCCTTCTTCATCAAGGGCCTATAGTAGCCCTGCCGCATGATTTTGAATGCTAAGTTTTTGCCTCCCACGTGCGATCCATAAATCCCGAGTGCACTTTGCTCAAGACATAGTCCGCCTCTTCTGAGGTTAGGCAACGGAGTATGGAATCGAGTTGCCGCGGCGATATAGTCGCCCGTCGACTATAGTGTACCAGCTGGCCATTCTCTTTATCCGCCTAGCCTCTTTATGCGTCTTCCGGTAACGTTTCATCCGCTAGATACTTTAGGTAGGGTGTCGTCCAGTTTTCAGTCTTGGAGATCTGCATTGCCTCCTGTTCCTCTATACTGGGAGCGCTCAGGACCTACCTCATACTCCTCGAATACTGTTCTGGATTTTCGGCCACCGCTGCTCTTACCAGCTGATCGGCCTACCAGTTTTCAGTTCTGGGAACATGGACCAAGGTTAGATTGTCGAAGTTGCGGACGACCTACCTTGATCTGGCCAAGTACCTGGCCATATGTGTGTTGTTTGCCTCAAAGTTCCTATTAACCTGGTTGATGATCAGCTCGGAGCCGCTGAAAACAGCCAGTCTCTTGGCTGAGCACTCTTTTGCTAACATTAACCCGGCTAGCAGGGTTTCGTATTTGGCAATATTGTTGGTAGTCGGAAAGTCGAGTTTAAGGTAGTATTTCATCTTAAACCCGTCAGGGGTCGTGAGGACCACTCCTATTCCACTGCCCATGTCTGTGGAGGATCCGTCTACGTGGAGCACCCATTCTGGAGCCTCCATGCGCTGTTCCGCGTTCCCTGAGGGCTGCTCTTTGAGAATCGGAGTTGTGGTCTCAACAATGAAATTGACCAGAGCCAGCGCCTTTATGATTGGTCTGGGCCTGAACTCAATGTCAAACTCTCCCAATTAGATAGCCCACTTTATCAATCATCCAGAAACATCGGGTTTTTGGAGTATACTCTTTAGAGGCTGGTCTGTGAGAACTAGATAGGTGTGCTTGAAAGTAGGGCCTTAGTTTTCGCGCGGAGAATATGAGAGCTAAGGCCAACTTTTTCGTGCGCGGGTAGAGCGTCTTTGGGTCGGTCAATATTTTGCTCACATAGTAAACCGGCCATTGGATATTGGAGTCCTGGCTTACGAGGATAGAGCTGAGGGACACCTCCCATACTGCAAAGTAGAGGTACAACTCTTTGCCGACCTTGGGTGATGTCAGTAATGGCGGGCTAGCCAGGTACTGCTTCAACTCATTGAAGACCGCCTAGCAATCTGCCGTCTATTGGAACTCGTTCGATTTTGTTCTCCTCAGCGCCTTAAAGAATGGCTGATACTTGTCACCAGACTTCGCTAGGAAGCGGAACAAGGTTGCCAATCGTCCAGTCAGTCACTAGACATCCTTGACGCTTTGTGGGGGAGCCATGTCCACGAGGGCCTTGATCTTCTCTGGGTTTGCTTCGATCTCTTGTTGGGAGAAGATGAAGCCCAAAAATTTTCCCGAGGATACCCCGAAGACACACTTAGCCGGATTGAGGTTGATTTGATACTCACGGAGCACCTCAAATGACTTCGTTAGATCGCGGATATGGTCGCCCGTTATTCTGCTCTTGACAAGCATGTCGTCAACATAGACTTCCATATTGCGGTCGATCTGTTTTTTGAACATTTTGTTCACAAGTCGTTGGTAGGTGGCTCTCGCATTTTTTAGTCTAAAGGGTATCCCTTTATAACAATAAGTCCCCTGGTCTTTCATGAACGAGGTATGCTCTTCGTCCTCCGAACTCATTTGGATCTAGTTATAACCTGAATAGGCATCCATGAAACTCAATAGTTCATATCCAGATGTTGAGTCTACTAGCAGGTCAATCCCGGGTAGAGAAAAGCTGTCTTTTAGGCAGGCTTTGTTAACGTCGGTGAAATCGACGCACATTCTCTACTTCCTGTTGCTCTTCTTTAGGGTATTGGACCTCCCTGTTGAATCCAGTATCCAGTAGTTTCTTTACTTCCTCCCGAATGGCGATTAACTTATCCACTGAGTGGATTCTCCGTTTTTGCATGACGGGTTTTTGATCTGGGTTGAGGCCCAACTTGTGGACCATTATCCGGTTTGGAATCCCAGGCATGTCAGTTGGAGTCCATACGAAGATGTCAGCATTCTGTCGCAAGAATGTGACCAGTTCTTCGCGTAACGCACCGGTGAGTGAGCCATCGATTTGTACGCATCTTTCTAGATCGTCCAGATCCAGTGAGACTAGGTCGGTTGCCTCACCAGACTGTGTCTGCTGCAAGGTTATCTTGTCTCGATGCTCAAGTTCTCCTACTATTTTGGTGTTGTCGTTGGGAGCGATTTGGGACATGTAGCATGTCCGTGCAGCGACTTGGTCATCCAGTACTTCGCCCACACCGTATGGCGTTGGAAATTTTATTTTAAGGTGTGGTATTGAAGTGACGGCCCCGAACGCTGTTAGGCACGGCTGACCTAGTATCACGTTGTATACAGAGGACAAGTCGACTACCAAGAAGGTAAGTATACGACTTACCGTTCTCGGGTACATTCCTAGGGTGACTTCTAGTCGGATTGTCTCTTGAACGGGCACCGGTTCGTTGTCAAGGCCATGCAATCGGTCTTCTACAGATTTTAACTGATTCTTTTTTAAACCGAGTTTAAAAAATACATCGAGGTAAAGCAAATCACGAGAACTTTCATTATAAATAAATACTCGTTTCATCTTGTAGTCAACGCTACCATCGGAAACGAGTACTGATTCAACAGGGGGGTCTGCATGGGGGGAAACTACATGTGCCAGGTCATCGTCACCAAAACTAACGACGTTGTTCGTAGTGCGCTACTTCTTCCTCCCCGCGTGCTGGTCCTTGTTGTCCGCAGGATTCTTGATCGGCCGGGTGGTGATCATGTTGACCACTCCTGCCGCGACCCGGTTTCTTGGTGGAGAGGACCCTGACCCCTCTCCGCCCGTGTTACCAGATCTCTGACCAGGGCCTTTAACGAACCTGGTGAGGTGGCCCCTTCTGATTAGGTCCTCAATTTTCCGCTGAAGGGTCTTGCAGTCCTTTGTGGAGTGCCCGGGAGATCGATAAAAATTGCAGTACTTGGCCAAATTTTCTCCCTCCGCCTTCTTGAGTGATTTGGGCTACTTAAGGAACTTCCCCCCGGATCTGCATGAGGACGTTTGAGCGCGTGTCAGTCAGGGGTGTTAGGCTGACGGGCCCATAGTCCTTGCGCTCTGGCGGCCCAATCCAATGGTGCTTTTTGTGGGAGTGATTACCACAGTTGTATTTCCTCTTTCCTTCAGGAAGGAAAGAGCGAGGCTGTTCAGGCCGGTCGGGACGTTTAGCCTCGTTGGCCTCCTTTGCTGCCGCATAGGCCCTGGTGATAGACTCTGATTCTCGAAAGGTCTACGAATTCTTATGCTTCAGGTGCCTAAATAACTCTCCATGTGCCAGCGCTGAAATGAAACTGCCCAATTTCATTTCCTCCATGAGTCGGGGGATCTGCCTGGCTTCTGTCACGAAGTGATCTAGAAACCTTCGCGGGTTCTCTCCATGTTTCTACTTAATATGCGATAGATGCCATGGCTATATTTTCTCCCTGCGGTTGGAGGCATACTGAGTCAGGAAAAGATCCGCAAGCTCCTGAAAGTTTCAGATCGAGTCTGAGAGAAAATGGAACCAAATGCGTGCGTCCCCTTTTAAGGCGAGGGGGAAACAACGACACATGGCTGCGCCCTCCAGCCCTTGTAGACCCAGGTGGGTGCGAAAGTGTGCGAGATGATCGATGAAATTTGCACTCCCATCGTAAGAGTCAAGGGCTGACATTTTAAATTTCGTTGGCATGGGATGATTCAAGATCTCTGCCGTAAAGGGAGATCTGTCGATGTTGGCTGTACACTCATCGTCTTTGGAGACGCGGTTCCATATCTTCTCTAGCCTCGAATCCACTGGAACGGTATTAGCAGATCTTTTAGAGTTAAGGTATGCTCTCAACGCTGTTCTCTCTTGGCTTGTCCTGCAGCCAGGCGGCTGCTATCTCTGGCCGATCTTGCGGCTTGGGAGGCTCCCTCCTGAGCCCGAGGCCTAGATTCTACTCGTGAGTATCTAGGGTTCCTTCGTTCCGGACTTTCGTCCGGAGTAGAGCTGGTTCATCGCTCCTCGCACCTTAAATGGCTTTGAGCGTGTGAGGATACTGGCGTGGGAGTGCTGGTTAGCCTTCCGGCCTGTCGGGCCAAAACTTTTTTTCTTTGGCCTCATTGTCTGGATGTCGGTGCTAGGGCCACCGCCGGTGCAGCCCCCAACTGTGCTTGCTCCTTGCGGGCGCAGAGTATCTGGAGCATTCTGTCTGTATTGTACATGTGCTCCGTCAAGTTTTGGAAAAAAGACGTCGGAATTCCACCGGCTATCCCGTTGACCACGGCGCCAATGGCGTGGTCCTGGTTTGGTGAGACTACGTCTCAAGCTGGCTCGCTTGCTTGCGCCTTTGTGTTCACCATTTTGTTTGAGAGTGTCGATTGGAGAGAGTTTCCGGGAAACGCGGTTGACTTTATGTAAGTATTTCCCACAGAGGCGCCAATGATGCGTACCTGGATCCGACTTCGAATAGATTTGGAATCGCCTGGTTGATTGGGTTTGGCTCCGTTCACTGAGTTCGAATCCTACACACCACTACAGTAAACAAGAGGTCAGGTGCCAGCGGGATGTTGTCCCACCGAAAATACTCCGACGTTCAAGTTAGTAACAAGCTTTCGAATTTCAGAAGGTGAACTGGTAAGTAAAACAGAGAGAGAGTGTGTGATATTGGCGGGAGTGTTGGCCTGTAGATGTAGAGACAGTCCCGTGACTCATTGAGAGTATGATTTTCGATTCAATGTTCACAAGGAACGTGTGGAAGCTATGTCCTGAAAGAGTGGAAGCTTTGGAGGACGATTTTTAGAGAGCGGGAGAAATCTCTGTAATCTGGAGGCTTATAGTGGGATTGGAAGGTGAGCAATTGAGAGAGAGTATGCTTCAGTGTTGTGTTGAATTTAACGTCTGTGTGTCTATCTCAGACTGTCAAAAAAGTATCCTTTCCAGAGTGGAGACTCTGGGTTTATATAAGCGGTGGGAAGCATGACCTTTCTTACCCAGGAAGGCGTGATCCCTAGTCTGGCATTGGGCGGCCTTCTTCAAGTAGGTAGGTTTGATTGGGGTGATCTAATGGGATCGTTTTCTTTCTGAGCGGGCAACGGATCCCCAGATTATCTGTCTTCATTTTGTATTTTTGTGACTATTAGACTCCATTGTTGGCAAGGAGAGAGAATCTGGCGCTGAATCTGTTGATACCTTTTCAGAGGAGATCGACTTTAAGAAAAGCTTGAAATCAGGGAACGGATTGTTGCTTGTCGTGTACGGAATGCCTGCCAAACTGGGCTTGACCCGCATTAGGATTTTCACTAACCGGTTGCATTTTACATCAAATTTATATTAAATAATATAAGTCTCATCTATTGGGATGTCTTAAACCATCTTTGTTACTGCTGTTATTGCTGCTTATGTTTTTTATTGGATTAAATAGTTTCGGTGTTGATTACAGTG
>JAODPA010068128.1:0-10325 GCA_025585075.1 Nepenthes mirabilis | reverse complement strand
TATGAAGATAAATATACATGGAAGAATGAGTTTCGAAAGTAAAAAGAGAGGAAACCGGGCTACTGTAAATAATATGCTGCCCAGCAGCACGGTGCCTGCCATGCGCTCGAGCACAGCAGCAGGCACCAAAACCAATATAGCCCCGCTCGCTGCTCGCCTGTGGTACTTGAGCGCAAGTGCATTTTTACTTTAGCGACCTGATTCCTTTTTGTTTAAAAAGGGGGAGAGAAATGGGGCATGAACGCAGAGCATGAAGGGAAGAAGGGAAGGAAAAGAGAAGAGGAATGATTCTTCATCAATTTCTCTCCGATTAAAGTGAGGAAAACGGTAAATAGGGTGAAGGAAAGTACACCTTGGACGTTATTCTCCGTTTTTACTGCTTTTTAATATCTCTAAATTGGTATTTATACTCTAAAATCTTATTCCTCCATGATTAATGTAATTGAAGCATGCTTCTCTTAATTGTTCTGATAGATTTCATATTTACTCACATGTATTTTGATAAATAACTTTGATTTCATGAATAAACATGTGTTTAGCATCCTATTTAAGTTCGAAAGCTTCATGCGAAACCCTAGCTCGAAAATTTGGGAAATTTTTGGTCTAAATGCATGCTTTTGTATATATATTTTGATTTATGGCATTAATTTCATAAATAAACATGTGTTTAGTGTCCGATTTAGGTCCAGAAGCTTTGTGTCAAACCCTAGAATGAAAATTTTGAATTTTGATGTTGAAAAATCCTTAAATCTTGATATGTAAAGGTTGATTTGTAAAAAGTTTATTGCTCAAGTTTTGATTTTTATCTAAAAAATTTATATGGAACTGTGTTGTTAAGTTACTGTGAATTTTTAAACTAACTAAAGGGTTATCTAAAAGAGTTTGATTTGCCGTTGAGGCATGATAAGTAAAGAATACGAGAATATGAGCAAGAATTCATTCAGTTAAGTATTTCAGTTAAGTGTTTTAGTTAAGTTAATAAGAAAGTGGACCTAGGATTATTATTTAGTCAGGTAAGGTTCTCAGACATGCCTTAGAACGTTATGGTGGTAATCGAGGATAATTCCGTCCATTGAGTTATACGTGATCCACCCTTCATTAGGGCATTAGCCTAGAGGGTAGAATTTCTGTGTCTGACCTGCTTTCGGGAGGTTATCTTGTATTAATCTCGCAAGAAGGGATATTCCTACTCTATGTCTGGCCTTTGATTTTGTGCGAAGTACAATCTATCCTCGATTATTTGACTCCTCGGCTAGTAGTGTCTACTAGTGTGGTCCTTCGGATAGTAAAGTGGGATTTCTAGAAATTATAGAGTCTATTACCGGTTCCTGATTTTTTATGCATGTTATACTGATTTATGATTTTCGAAGCATGTTATATTGCTTTCTACTTTCTCTTGTTTCCTTGTACATCTTTGTTCTTCAAATATTTCGATGGTTTTACTTATCTGTACTTTTGTTCTACATGAAAGAGTTACACTGCATGTTTTCATGTACCTTACTGGGTCTCGACTCACTCTTTTATTTTTTCCCCTCCAGATGATAGAGTAAGTTAGTTCCTAATGAGAAGGAGTAGATTCAGCCTAGTCAGTAGACTTTTGGAAGCCTTAAAGCTCTCTTGAAGATTTTGGGAGTTTCAAAGTCTATTTTGGAAGTCTGATTAGTTTGAATGTAAATACCTAAATTGTGGATGGAAATTATGTATTATAACTATGGTGTATTATGGTTCATGTTGAATTATTGTTTTTGCTTCTACAGGTTGATTTATGGTTATAGTCACTTCCATATTGTTTGATATTTGGAATTGTTCTACTCCAAGATGGCATCTCTCTCAGGTCCAATACGACATTTTAGGAGTATTGTGTTAGGGCCAAAAATAATATGGCAATCTGTGGTCTGTGTATATGTATTGTAGGGTGTGTTGTGATAATCGAATAGTTACGTGCTTGTACAGGTTTATTTTACACAGGTTGTATTTTTAATTTTTGTCCAATTATAAAGGAAACTCTGCCAAAATTTGTGCAGAATTTAATGTTTTAAAATTTTAGGTATTAGTTTTGTTTGTTTATTGACGGAGATTATTAGAGAAAAATAATCCGTTCCGTTACAGCTGATATCAGACAGAATGAATGCCTTAGATTTGATTTTAATCCTATGTGAAAGCTTAGAATGAGTTTAGTTTCCTAGCTCTTGTGTCATAGATAATGTCCTAAGAATTGTTTAATTGCGTAGTTCAGATAGGATATTAGTAACTACAAAGGCTCCTAAGTGAAGGTTCTTGTGACGGACCAGGTTATTTTCCATAAATAACCTCCGTTAATAATATCATAAACTAATGCCCATAATTTAATATTATGGATTCTGTAAAAATTTCGGCAGAGTTTCCTCTGCAATCGGACGAAAACCAAAAATGCAACTTGTTTAGAATAAACATGCACAAGCATACAACTATCCAAATTCAACATTTTTGCTTACAATACAACACACAAGACCACAATTGCCACAACATCCATGGCTCCAACACAGCACATCTAAACTACCATGTTGGATCTAAGAGATGCCACTAAATACTTATTCACAAATCCATATACAACCTGCGAAAGTATAAATAAATCCAACACAACGAAAACTAAACTGTCCAATCATCAGTCATTTTGTACCGTATACATCAATTTTTCCAAAACAAGAATATACATATATATTTTTATTCAAACGTAAATTTAATTACAAATTCTAAGTCTTCAGCATGGTCTTTTGAATCCAATAGTTATTCCACTTCTAACCTCTACTCTGACCCATCGGGTATCAAACCTGTACTAAACTGGAGATAAGGAGAGGTAAGGGTGAGCTAAAAAGCCCAACAAGTACATTATAATTAAATGATTATTAATATAGACCAGGATAGACAAGAAAGGTGTAAGCATGAAGAAAATACATTTCACAGGGATATGATTAGGTATGCTTTGGTGTACAGTTTACTTTTTCTTTTTAGATTATGATTTACACATAATTAATTATCTTTGCAGACTAGAGTCAATAGGCCATACTAACCAACGATGTGAGAGAACGAGGAAAGGAATGTATTCTTTAGGTTCACACCATGATAGACGTTGTAAGCCAGAGAATTCCACCCAACAGCAAAAGTCCATGGTCCTAGTTTCATTATTAATCTTTCCTTTTGAGGGAAAGTCCACCATATCCATTTCGATTTACATCTTCTCCACTCAGGAGAGTCACATTTCCACATTATATTTCACATATCACAATGTGGACTTCCCGCTGATCACGCATACAATTGTTATCTTCCATTTGGATAGTTCATTCCCAATAACTCTACTTGGGGAATCGATTCATTCGCATATTCAATTGAGGTTTCCCCCCTTCCACATACTTTGTTCAATCTTAATCATTCATTTGGATTGAATTCCTTTCACGATTCAATTTGCATAAACGATTATCGTAATGTAGGAAATTCTTATTATCGAGAGTCCAATTTAACTTTTGGGGTTGCCGTTTAATGATTATCTTTATTATTAGTTATCAAGTACAGTTCTCGAGATAAGTAATTAAACACATACAATCACATATGCAACTTTATTAAGAATTAAATATATGAAAATCATGCGAAATTCATCATTTAACTCGGGTAAACAGTGCATGTGAACAGTGCACGTATACACTAATCAATTAATTCTCGATATTTTGGACATGCAACGGGTAATTTATCAAACCCAAGGCATGGATAATTATAATCCCAAGTCAATTTATGTATTAAATCCCAAATTGAAGCTCAAACAGTGTCCAGGCATGGGTTAAAGGCTTCGCGAACGAAATTCCACCAATTTCCACAAATTCGAATACCCAATTGGCAAATTAACTTACCCAAGTCATATATAATCATATTCTAGTCCCAAATAAATCAAAAGCCCCAAAAATCGAAGCTCAAAACCACCCGGGCGCGGGGTTAGGGTTTCGTGAACGAAAATTCATATAATCCACCAAATTAGGTACCCAATCGACAAATTAACTTATGGGGGATATGGGTAATTATATTCTAGTCCTAATTTATGCAAAAGCCCCAAACATCGGAGGCCGAAATCACTCGAACATGGGGTTAGGGTTTCATGAACGTAATTGGGGTTTTTAGGCAAAATTCGGTATAATTCCTCAAATTTGGACATGCAATTCATATATATGCATGCTAGAGTCATGGGTTTTATAAATACATGCATGGGGCCAGGTATCGGGATAAAAATACCCAAAGGTGATCGAACGAAAATCAACAAAAATGAAAGAAAATGGTATGGACGTACTTGCCTCGACGTGCTCTACAATTTCTCAAACTAGCTTGAAGCCGGAATCTGTCCCAAAGGCCTCCGTTTGGCCTCTTCTCTCTCTCTACCCGAACATTGCCTTTTTCCTTCCCCCAAAACGCGTCCCCAACGGATTAAAAAAGAACTAGACATGGCTTGTATGCGCATTAGCGCTTGAGCCCGCGACGAGTCCAGCTTTACTGCACGGGCTGCGCTCGAGCACACGGCAAGCATAGCCTTACTAGATTTTGTGCTTGCCGTGGGCTCGAGCTAACGGAGGGCACGGGTCAGGCCCCTGTCAAACCTGCAGCAAGCCCACATCGCGTTTTCGCCGTTTGGGATTTGTTTTGACCATTCTAACCCAATTCTTCACACCCTTGGACCCTACTTTTGATTATATAACCTTAATAAGTCAAGATTATCATGATTTAAAATCCAAAATCTTATTTATGTATTAACATTTCACGGTTTACAACTTTGGTTCCTAATTATACCAATTCTGGATCCTTGGGCTTTTCAATTCGATTCCTTCAATGCTCTTTGACCTTGATTCACTTATTTTAACTTAGTTACCTCCCAATTACTATATTTTAGAGTTTAGAACCTTACCATTCATTTTAACCATTTCTTGGGAATCAGTACCTTACATTCGTGGCAATGGTCAATCGTGAGGTCGAGAGGAGCTGTAGGTAGGCACATTGAGGTTCAAATTTGCTTGGTGCCGATTTAGTGATGAAGTTGGTTGGCAATGACTCGTGGCCTAAGTTAATTGATTTTGGATTTGAGCTCAGGTTTGATTTGTTCTAGGTTAGGGTTCTCAAGTTAGTAAGTTGTTAAGAAGGGGATGTTTAGTCAACCTAGCAAGTAGGATAGATAAGGCGGAATTGATAGCTCGAGACTAGTAAAACTTGGAGTCAATTTTTGGTATAATGAATTTAAGAATGTCAAATTACGATTGATTTGGTAAGTGTTTGAACGCCGAAATTTTGGACGGTACAAATCCTGTAGAAATTAAAAAACGTGTTCGTGGGTGTTGGTGTGAATTATGTTGGTAAGATAGTGTGCTTTGTAATTAGGATATGAATTTAGAATTTGGGGTATGGTTGATCCAATCAGGAATAAGCGTTAAGTCTAATTAGTAAATGAAACTACCCATTTGATGTCGTTTGGTGATCGCTAAGGAATTTAGTTGTGTAAGTCTTGAGAATATGCATTTGGAGGAGAAGATCAAGTTGATTTCCTTTGATGAGTGATTGAGGTTGTATTGGAATCAACACTAGCATTGATGATCTTGTATAGAATTGAAAGAGTTTCAGTTAGATATAGTTAAGGATACCTTGGAGCCTTTGGGGAAGTAAGATTAATTAATGGGGTTATTTATGGATGATTGTGCAAATGGTTACTTGGCCAATTAATCAATCGATAAGCGGGCACAATGAGTGAATAGGTGATTTCTAAGATCAATCTGTATTCATAATGTGTTGATTATGGTTAATTGGAGATTATGCTCGCGGTAGCATTTGGGATAAGGATATAGCTACTACAAAGTTCGGGAACATCGTTTGGGTTTTGAAGGTCCATGGGCATTCCATAAATATTATGGGTTGGATCTTTCAGTCATATTCGGGTCCCTATTGAAATGGCTTCATTGATGGATTCAAAGGACATGGGGCCGTAGGTACTCTGTCGGGGTTTGTATCTTGAGTTGAGAACGATTGTTAATCGTATGCGTGATTTGGGAAAGGGACATGATGTTGAGTTGAGAGAATGCCCCGTTGAGTGTAAGGTATTTTGATAATACGATTTTAAATTCGTAAGACCTTAAGCAGTGGTCGATTGGGAAGGCCAATTTGTGTCATGGGAATGTCTGGTCATCTTGGGTTTAACCAAATTTATTAAGCGATCCAACAAGTGTTCCTTGAGGATTGCAGTGTCCGTGTGTCATTTAGCTTAAGAAAGATCTGTAATCGTTATGATGAGATGTAAAAGGTAGTTTCGAGAAGTAGAAAGGGTCAATTGACTTCCATATCATTTGGGATGACCCTTGATGGGTTTGGTAAGTTAGCATAGCATGTAATGTTTTTGAGGAAGTCAGGATTTTGCTATCCTGGTGCCGTGATAGGCGACTACCCCATAAAAGTGGGGGAGAGGTTCATAGTTAGAATTTCTTTGCTCGTAGGTCAAAATTAATAGCTGGAGTCTCCGCCTTAGGAACTTATGGGTGTTGCGTTGGAGGTAGCTAGTACCTGATAATTTCAAGGGTTAGAATAGTTGTGTCATAAAGAAAAAGATGATCTTTTGATGTTGCAAATGGATAGATCTGTTTAAGGATTTTGAAGATGAATCTCGATGTCCTTTAAGGAAAGCAAACATTAGTACTGACAATTAATGTTAGGAGTCTTTAGATTTTACATGCCTTTGATGCTCCACCTCGAATACTTACTTTTGATTCTGGGAGAAATTTATATTTGAAGCATTAAGGATAATCATGAAATGAGAAGTCTTTATAATTTTATCTCAGGATGATTTTGAAGATCCACTCCTTGTGATTATGGAGGACACATTAGGAATGAATCAGTTGGCTTGTCGGTATGCTAATAAGATCTTGAGGTTGCTAAGAAATTGGGTTTTGAAAAATTGGGTGATGCCGTTTGGATTTGATGGCCTTTTGTGGATTTCATGAATTATGAGAGGTAGTCAATCATATGCTCAATAGAGAGTGGAATATGAATTTTGCTAAGGAAGAATGTGATGTGGGTGTGAGGCTTCCTTGATAATAGCAACTTATTGAGAAAACTGATTAATGTCACAAAGTTATATGGTCATATTGAGTCTGACTAAATCGGATATGTATTCCTTAAGGATTCTAGAGTCGTGAGGTGATTGGCTTAGAAGCAATTGATATTTGTAGAAATGGGACTTGTGAAGATAGCCCTTGAGGAAATTAGGGGAAATTGTTGTCCTGTTTGGGATTGACCCCTGATAGTTTGGTGAGTTAGAGTAAAATGCAATGCTTTCGAGAAGGGCTAGAACTATGTGATTCTTACATCATGATAGGTGGCTACCCATGAGCAAAGTCGAGGAGAAGCTTATAGTTTAAAATTACTTCACCCATAGTTAGGGTTAACCAATGAGGTTCCTGCTTTAAGGATTTGTAGGTGTTGTTTATGGGAGATCATTATTGTTTTATAATTATAAAGGTTTGAGAAAATTGTATCGTAAAGAAGAAATGAATATGCAACAGTGTAGGCGATGAGTTGAGAATAGTAAAGGTGGATCTTAGTGTCTTTTGAGGAAAGTAAAGAGTGTGATCGATAATTGATGTCAAAATCATCTGAATTTAATGTGTCCTTGGTGCTCCATATGGGATGCTTACTTTGATTTTGGGAGAGAGAATTGTATCTGAAGTATTAAGGATACGAAATCATGGAATGATGAGTCCTCATGATTTTATTTCAGGACGATTAGGATGACCCACCCATTGTGATTATGAATAATGCATTCGGATGGAATCTATTGGCTTATCGGTGTGCCAACGAGATCCTAAAATTGCTGAGTGTTTGAGTTTGAGGTTTTTGGTGATCACCTAAGGCTATATAAATTTTTGAGCTATTGCTATGATTGAAATTTCTAATTTGGCTATAATTTGAGTAACTGTGGGATCTGTTTACATGATATGGATATTTTGGAAATTGTTTATTAGGTGTTCAACATGGGTTATGTGTTTTAGAGAAATATCGGTTTAAAGACACACCAACAAACTATTGAGGACATAGAGTATTTTGATTTGGGGTCTGATTGCAATTTGAGATATTTGCCAAAATCTTAGCCAACTTGATTGGAGAATTGGAGTGTCAAGTTAAATTAGATTGGGTAGTGGATTACAATTGGATGGTCCGTGGTTAGGAAATTAATTAGAGTTGCGCAACAGCATTGTGGTGGACCCATATATTTTGATGTTCGATGTGAGACTCAAAAGGAATGATTATTTTTGAAGCTTAACGTAAGTTGAAGTAATAAATTTATGGCTGTTTAAGCTTTTGAACTACATTGGAAAAGTAGTTAATAAATTTAGGTTGTCTTCGGATTTGGTAAATTTAGATATTCATAGAACAAATCAGATACTAAAGATCAAGGTGATTTGAATGTTTAAGGTTGCATAGGATAATCATTTAATTGAAGAAACGACTTAGGAACGTTAGAAAATTTCCTCCGATTAAGGAAATTTGGGGTTTGTTAAATTTCGAGGATGAAATTTCTATAAGAGGGGGAGAGTTGTGAGGTTCCGATTTCGAAACATGATAATTTATAAGAATTAAAATGATAATAATCAAGATGAGACTAAATATATATAGGAGAATGAGTTTCATAAGTGAAAAGAAAACAAACTGGGCTGCTGTATGCTGATATGCTGCCCTGCAGCATGGCGCCTGCCACGTGCTCAAGCGCAGCAGCAAGTGCTAAAACCAGTAAAGCCCTGTTCGCTACTCGCCACGTGTTCGAGCGCATGTGTGTTTTCACTTTGGCGACCTGATTTGTTTTTGTTTAAAAAGGGGGAATGGGGAGAGAAATGGGGCACGAATGCAGAGCACAAAGGGAGGAAGGGAAGGAAAAGAGAAGAGGAAGGATTCTCCACCAATTTCCATCCGATCAAAGTGAGGGAAACGGTAAAACGGGTGAAGGCAAGTGTACCCGGATGTTATTCTCCGTTTTTATGTATCTCTAAATTGGTATTTATACTTTAAAGTCTTCTTCCTTTATGATTAATGTAAATGAAGCATGTTTCTCTTAATTGTTCAGATATATTTCATGTTTATCCATATGTATTATGATATATAACTTCGATTTCATGAATAAACATGTGTTTGACGTCCGATTTAAATCCGAAAGCTTCATGCGAAACCCTAACTTTAAAATTTGGGGATTTTTGGTTTAAATGCATGATTTTGTATATGTATTTTGATTTGTGGCTTTGATTTCATAAATAAACATGTGTTTGGTGTCTGATTTAGGTCCAGAAGCTTTGTGTAAAACCCTAGAAAGAAAATTTAGAATTTTGATGTTTAAAAATCCTTAAATCTTGATATGTAAATATTGATTTGCAAAAGGTTATTGCCCAAGATTTGATTTTTATCTAAAAAATTTACATAGAATTGTATTGTTAAGTTACTATGAATTTCTGAACTAATTGAAGGGTTATCTGAAAGAGTTTGACTTGCCGTTGAAGCATGTATGTGAGGTTCCGGATTTGTGAACCCAATAATTAAGAGATGATTAGTATGTTAATGATCAATACTAATCTTATGGGATGATTAAAGTTTGGTATCGGAAGAAAAATCGGGAAATTATTCGGGTCCGGGCTGCCGAAGCCCTGCTAGCAGGCTCGCGCCTGCTGGGCGCTCGAGCCGAGGCTCGAGCGGATGAACCAGAACCTCTCATATTCTGGCCGCTCGCCAACCGCTCGAGAGCGGTGGCCGCCGTAGCCTGGCCGCTCGCTGGCCGCTCGCCAGGCCGCTCGAGCGGCCGGCGCAGTTTTTATTCGCGCCGCGCGTTCGTTTTCCCCCATTTTTGCACGGGCCGAGGGTTTTAGAGAGAGAGAGAGAAGAGGGGAGATCGAGCCCGAAAGTCCGATTCCGCCCGAAAGCCAGGTATAAAGGTGAAAGCACGCGTCGAGGCAAGTGTTCTCATACCCACTTCTCGTTCTCTTTCGTTGTTTTATGTATTTTCGTTGGGTATTTTGTGTCGATATCCACGGGGAATGTTAGAATATCGATACCCATGCCTTGAGGTCCGAGAAAATGTAGTTAGTTGTCCGAATTGCGTTCGATTCACCCGGGTGGGTTTCACCGAAACCCTAACCCACGGGATTTTGGGGGTTTCCAGTTTCTTGACCTCGTATCATGAAATTGACCCCAAAATTGGAATCCTCACGTCCCAATGATGAATATATGTTGGCCGCGGGTCCGATCTCGCGCGTTTGGACCCGTTCGCGGCGTCCGAGCCCATTAAAGGG
>JAODPA010068127.1:0-10328 GCA_025585075.1 Nepenthes mirabilis | reverse complement strand
AATTTTATTTCTATTTAACCCACCCAAATCCAACTCAACTCCACTCGCCCCTTGTCGTCCATCGTACTAACAGACAGATGACTCTCTCTCTCTCTCTCTCTCTCTCGCGTAAATCCAGTCTCTCGGATCTGATCTCTGTAAACAGCGTTCTCTCTCTCGCTCTATAATGGCGGCTGTAGTCGATTCGCATGCTGTTCCTCGCTCGTTAGCTATTCCGTCCACCGCTTTAGCTCCGGCCGCCACATCCTCGGTGTCTTCGTTCTTTGGCGCCCGAAAATCGGTGAAGTTGCCTGAATTCGTAGGCCTGAAGATCCGATCGAGTTCTTCGACTCGGAATTTCAGGCCAGCGAGTAGTTTGAGGGCCGTTCGTCGTTCTGGACGAGTGGTGTGCGAGAGTCCAGACACTGCTGTTGAATGTTAGTTAGTACATTTTTATTTCTTGATTGCCCTTTCAACTTTAGCAGAGTGTTTTTTTCGTTATTTTTCATTTTTGTAAAGTTATAGTTTGTTGTGTTAAAGATTGAGGAGAAATGAAAAGGAATTAGAAGATTACTTCATCCGGTTGACGATGATATGGTGAGTTTATGACACAAGCGGCCTTTTGTTGGGATTTGACCAAAGCACGGGCAACCCGGTGCGATGGAACCAACCCATATCTTTGACAAATGTCAACCACTACACTCATAAATATAAAGAACATAATAATAGATAATATTTTTAAATTTTAACCAAATAAAAGATCACGAAAAAAATTCTAAATAAATTTATTATATTAATAATATCGATTATAAAAAGTTTCTTTCGAAATCCTTTCTTTACATACCCGAACGAAGAATGATTGAATATAAACCCTCTTAATATACCTAACGATTCATAAGAGAAAATATAATAAGAAATAAGAGTAATAAAATGAAATATATTTTAGTAATCCATTCTAGAACAACATATCCAACTTTAACGAAAAATAGAATTCAAATCAGGCCTTAATCAGATGTCGAACCTCTTTCTCTTTTCTCGTTTTCTCCTTTTCTTTCTTTTTGCAGTGCCTTTTGTGTGAGAAAATAATTTTAGATGCCCTAAAATCACATTAGGTACAACTTTATATCAGAAACGGTGTACGAGTGCCGATAAGGCGCACGTCAGGTGAGATCTCTCTAGACAAACGTTGCCTGAGAGCCCTTTAGGTGTGCATCAAGCGCGAGTAATATAGACAAAACATGCACATGCGTTGCTTAAACACTGATCAGGGGTGGCCAATTTGGACGAAAAACGCACGTGTGTTGTTAAGTCGCACATCATACGCCACTCTACTAACTTTCGACCAATCCTTAGCAACCCTTGCATGAGAACCCTTGTATGAATATTGTGCGGCTCTTCAACATCTTTTACCGCTCAAATGATTTTGACAAATCTTCGGTCGACCCTTACACGACTATCGTGTGACTCTTGCTTGACGTCTTCAACCAAGCATGCCATGCGTGAATATCGTTCATCCTCTCGATGACTATCCGTTTATTGTGGTATGCATAATGGAGTGAGCCAAAACCCAACAAATTTTTTATCATGATCTTGTGGGGGCCCCTTCGCCTTTACGGGCAGTAGTCATCACTTTGGAATCTCGGCATCGACCTCTACAGATTTGAATGATACCCTCTTTCGGTGTACTGAACTTAGAGTATTTTCACTCCCCTATGGCTTCTCTTCTACAGCAGAGTTGCTCCCCTTGCACTCATCCTCAGCCTTTTCTTTCCGTCACCTTGACCAATGTCCCTATTAGTCACATTAGCGCTGTCCTCAGCAACCGAAGCCTTTATCAAGTATCTCCTTGAATGCTTGCTTTACCTTGCCACAATTAAGACATGTTTGGTGAGTTTCCACAAGCATTTTCCAAATACCATAAAACAACCCTCTTTGTCAAGCTTTCCAATTGAAATCAAATACAACTATTAATCTGTGGCATGTTGCATGCCTTTCAATATAAGCTTCATCCCATTGCTTGTCCAAAAGCAAACGTTTCTGATGATGACAACCTTTGACGAGCCATTGTCACCCATCTTCAACACCCCTTAGTCCCCTAGCATATAGACAGTGAAAAGGAACTTCATCGATGTTATATGGTGTAAAGAACCACTATCCATCACCGAACTCATCTTCGAGCTCAAAAAGCTTCATGTCTTCTTCACATAGACAACTAAAAGGTTTTTACAAAAAGTAATCGAGACCCGATCATTTTTGTCATAATCCCCCTCTCCTGACACTCATTACTACCGTTCTTCTCCTTATACTTCCTCTTGAAGCAATCTAGTTTCATATGGCCCTTCTTACCACATTAGAAGTACTCCATAGCCTAAAGGTTAGAACAATTGTTGGTCCTCTCTAATTTGCCACGTCAGTCCATTGATCTTCCTTACCCCCGACCTCTAGTGGATATTAAGAGTCCCAACTCCCCTGAAACCTCAATGCTTCTCTTTCGCCTAGACTTATTCATAAGTCAGTAAGCGATGACCTCATCAAGACTGAGTGTGTCTTTTCCAAATAATAGCGTCATGACAATACAATTATATGAGTCCAGCAAAAAAGCTAGCAACACCGTCTTGTCTTTCTTCTTAGTATTCTCATCAAGTGTTGATATTTGTATCAAAATTCGGTTAAACTCATCCAAGTGCTTTTCAAAACTTATCCCTTCCAACATCCAAAGGCCATAAAACTTATTTTTCACATGTAACCTCGTCGTTAGAGGTTTGGACTTATATCGACTCTCAAGCTTCATCCAAACCTCCGCTGTTACCGATAAACCATGACTTGTTGAAGAGTGTTATCCGTGATATATAATTTGATCATATAATTAGCAAGATCTCTCATATCTTGCTACTCATAACCGTTTATCTTCTCCGGCTTATCCTCCATACTCCGAAATGTTTTTACCGTTCATTCACGGGTTAAAATATTGCTCACTCTTTCTTACCAAATAATAAAACTATTTTGTCTATTGAATTGCTCAACGTAGAATGGAAAGCTTTTCGACATTGATTCTATCAAATCGTAGTTTTTGTAATCTCAAAAAATCTACTTTTTGACACCACTTGTTGGGATTCAACCAAAACATGTACAACCTGGTGTAGCAGAACTAACACTAACCCCCCGTTAAACTTTAACTACCAAACTCGTGAACATAAGGAATACAATAATGTATAATATTTTTAATGTAAAAAATCTTTTTTAACCAATGAAAAAAATATGTGATAAATTCCGAATAAATCTACTGTAATAATAATATTAATTACAAATAACCCCCTTCCAAGCCCTTTTACTACAAATTCGAGTGAAGAATGGTTGAATACAAACCTCATACATGCACCTAGTAATCTATAAGAAAAAATATACCAAAAAATAAGAACAATCAAACAAAATATGTCCCAAAAATCCACTTTAGAATAACGTACCTCATCTTGGTAAAGAATGGAACTCAAATCGAAGATCAATCGAATGTCAAACCTCTTACTTTTCTCTCTTTTTCTCCTCTCTCTCTCTTTGTGCAGCGCCCCTTGTATGAGAAAACGATTTTGGATGTCCTAAAATCGTTTCATGTACGATTTTATATCAGAAATGGCATACTAGCGCATATCAGGTGCGACCCCTCTGGACGAATGGCGTATGAGGGCCCTTCAAATGCACATCCAGTGCGAGCAATCTGGGCGAATCATACACATGCGTTTCTCGAACGCCCATTAGGCACAGCCAATCTAAATGAAATGCGCACATGCACTCTTCAGTCATCCATCATGTGTCACTCTGCTAACCTTCGACAAATCCTCAACTGACCATCGCATGAATATCATACGATCCTTTAACATCTTTTGTTTCTTAGATGACCCTCAACCGACCATCGGTCGACCTTCGCACGTGCATTGTATGATCCTTGCTTGACATCTCCAACCAAGCATGCCACGCGCGACCATCACGCATCCTCCCGATGACTATCGGTTTATTGTGGCATCCACAAAGAAGTGACCTAAAACCTAACACCTTTATATTTGGTTAAATTACATTGTCATTGGACAACTTGACTTAGGTAATGCGTTATCTTCTGTGATTCGGATTTAGGAACTGAGTACTTGTCTTTTTGGTGAATTTTGCGTTGCACTGAACCAGTACGTGGTTTTTGTAGTAGTGACTGAATTTCTTCACTGGGTGGATACTAAATGAGATCCTAAAATCTGTCTCCGGCAAGAGACAAGAGTCGAGTATTCTGGAATTTGGATGTGGATGAGGAATCCGAAATTTTCCCTTTCAGATTTAAGCTTTTCACACTTGATTCTTATTCTGTTACCCAGTCTCCGAAAGTGATAGATCCTTTAGTGATTGGGATCACATCTTGTTGTAAGATTTGTGGAATATGATGAATTTCCGAGAATCAGCCAGAATATCAAGAGTATATTTGCGTTGGCAAAGGTGTATACCTTTTACGGATCGGGCAACTTCGATCCCAAGGAAATATCGTAAGGTCCCCAGGTCTTTGATTTTGAACGCTTGATTAAGAAATGTTTTGATTGAGGTAATGGCCTTTAAACAAGTACCTGCAACGATGATGTCGTCAACATATACAAGCAGGACGGTAAAGGATGTGTTGTCTTGTTTAGTAAAGAGGCTGTAATCAGCCTTGGATTGTACGAAGCCATATGTAATGAGAGAAGTAGAAAGTTTTGAGTACCATTGTCTGGAGGCTTGTTTAAGGCCATAGATGCTTTTCAGCAATTTGCATACTTGGTGAGGTTTTCCTTTTGTATAGCCAGGGGGCTGTTGCATATAGATATCTTCGTTGAGGGTACCATTTAAGAACGCATTATTGACATCGAAATGATACAGATGCCATCCTTTTATGGCAGCAACAGCAAGGAGACATCGAACGGTGGTGAGTTTTGCGACAGGGGAAAAGGTTTCGTGATAATCCACCCCTTCCTCTTGGGTATACCCTTTAGCTACAAGCCGGCATTTATGCCTTTCGAGGCTCCCATCACTTTTGAATTTCAATTTGAACACATATCGACATCCGATGGTTTTCTTTCCGCGAGGTAAATCAGTAATGATCCAGGTTTTATTTGATTCTAAAGCATCCAGTTCATCTTTGATGGCTTTACGCCAGTTGGGATCTCGTATGGCCTGCGCATAGGTTTGCGGTTCAGTTTGGGATGAGATGGAAGAAGTGAAAGATTTGTAATCGTGGGACAACCTTTGATGTGATACGTGATTTTCAAGAGGATAAGGTTTGCCTGGTGAAATTGGCTTTGTAGATTGGATAGGGATAACGTGGGATGCTTGATGGCAATAGAAATCTTTCAGGTACTGGGGAGCTCTCCTAATTCTGGAGGTTATGCGAACGGGAATATCATCTCCTGTTAAGAGTTGAATATTTGTAGGAGGGTTACTAAGTTCCCGATTGTTAACCGATGTTTCTTTATTATGGTCTGGTTGATTGTGTATCGGAGTTGAATTGGATTCTTCGTCTTCATTACTCCAATTGGTGGTGATCGGCGGGTTTTCATTCAGAACAGGATTATTATTTAAATGCAAGTCCAGGTTGTGGACAGGAGGTAATTGTTGGGTGACAAAAGGATCCGTATTAGTCACAACAGAAGGTATAGTGTTGAATTGGTTGTTGGGAATGGATTCGGCACATTCTCTTTTATATGGGAATATATTTTCATGAAAAATGACATCTCTGGAATAAAAGATGTCATGACTATGTAAATCAAGTAATTTATATCCTTTGACTCCAAAAGGATATCCCAAAAAGAGACAATTTCTGCTTTTGGAATCAAATTTCTTCCGCCCTTGAGAAAGGGTGGATGCAAAACACAAACAGCCAAAAACCTGAAGATTGTCGTAATTGGGCTTAACTCTAAATAGAATTTCGTATGGAGTCTTGTTTTCAAGTAGTGGAGTGGGTATTCTGTTGATGATGTGGGCAGCGGTCAGGATACAATCACTCCAAAATTTTAGAGGAAGTCCTGATTGGAATCTAATAGCTCTAGCGACATTTAATAAATATTGGTGTTTACGTTCAACAACACTGTTTTGCTGTGGTGTTTCCACACAAGTGCGTTGGTGGATAACACCTCTATTTCTGTAAAAATCTCCCAGTTTAAATTCAGTTCCATTATCACTACAGATTACTTTAATTTTGATATTGAATTGTGCGGCAACCAGATTGTAAAAGGCTTCCAGACACAATTTTGTATCCGATTTTTGTTTCATTTATTTGAAATAAAAAATGCATTTGCATAAAAATTATAATTTAGGTTGGATTGGATTGAACTAGTATCTTTTTACCATGCCCGGAACAAAAAATGAAATTGGCATAATTTTTTGACTGTATTTGCCTCTAATACTAATATACCTTTAGCAAGTTCTATAAAACTTCGGGTCAGGTGGCCCGGTTTGATCCAGACTACAATGGAGGCTTTATTGTATTTGAGTATTTTTTTTTCCCTTTCATTTGTACTGTTTTTTTAATATTTTCTCAGTAAAACTGTATTTACCCTTTTGCTTCTAGCTTTATCCTGTTCCCTATACTGAGCTGGAGGAATGTCTCCTTCAATTGCAAAAATGCAGTGCCCTCGGTGACCGAAGCAACATGGCGATCGCTCGTTTTGGATTCCGATGTCCCGGCTCTAGTCGAATTCTGGGCTCCATGGTGTGGCCCCTGCCGCATGATCCATCCAATAATTGACGAGCTTGCAAAGCAGTATGCCAGCAAGCTTAAGTGCTTCAGAGTGAACACCGATGAAAGCCCCTCAATTGCAACCCAGTATGGTATCCGAAGCATCCCGACCGTCATGATCTTCAAGAATGGGGAGAAGAAAGACACTGTTATCGGTGCTGTTCCGAAATCTACATTATCCAACAGCATTGATAAATGCTTGTAAAGCTGCATGATGTGAGGTAGGCCTTTCCTTGAACAAAACTCTTCTAGTATTTTACCTGCTATTTGTGGCCGTGTTATCTGAATGCTCTGCTTCTAACAAGCTTAATGTGGATTCTTGTATAGTTTACTTGATACTTCAGTAATTTCTTGTTTCCTTTGACAGTGATTCTTCTTTTACTCTCATGTTTCTTGTTTGCTTGGTAATCTTCTTTTGGTTGAGCCATTGGGGGGTACTTTTGAGAGTAGTGTTATGGTCACTTTAGTAGGAGGCTCCTCCTATATACACTCAACGATTAGGATTTGATGTTTGGTAGATGAATAGTAGAGATTGATTAATCAGTTAAATCACTCAAAACGATCTTTACTATTCATCCATTAAACTTCTAATTCTAACCTTTGGATGGATGTTGGGGCCTCCTCAATGGAATTTTGTTGTTGGTATTTGTAAAATGACAAAAATACCCATATTGTCTCTTTTCATTCAAAGCTCATTTTTTACTGTCATTTTCTGATTCACTGTCTCACCAAACCACTTTTAAATATTGAACTATTTAGTTTAATGCGTTTGTTAGTACTCTCTCTCTCTCTGAAACACGCACTAAAGTATTTGTTTAATATCTGTGTAAATATTACGATAGTATTTTCAAATTATTGCCATCAAAATCTCTGTCTAAGCTTGTCCCAAATGAAAGAAAAGCATACCTTTATATAGGAGTTTCATATCTTTAACCGACGGTTATGATTTCTTCTTTATCATCCACTATGGATGATCAGAATTTATATTCTAGAATGTTCTTTACTCATATTGCCCACAAGAAATACTCTGAACTGCCCTCATCCTTTTAGCCCAAACATTTCAAAGAGAAGTATAAGTCTCCTCCCAATTTTCCCATCTTCTACAATTCTGTATATTATTGTTGAACTTTCTAAATCGCTTAAACAGTTCTCTTTCCTATAAAAATAGGTTTACATGACTAAACTATATATGCGGGCATCCTCTCCCTCTGCGAGACGTTTGTGTCGCGCGAGTCCTCTCTTTTCCCTTGATGAGAAGTTTGTCATTTCTTCATCATGATGCTTTGGTGCTTGCGGTTTTTATTGGGATGGAGTAGTCCTCAAATTTGGTGGTGTGTTCATCAATGTATCTTATGCTCTTAGGCGGGAAGCTGGCAAATATTTCTGGCCTTAGGGCTCCATTGTCATTTTGAGGGCCAGGATCGAGTGTTAAAAATAAATAATGGAGGTTTATTTTGTGTTTTAGTTGCATGCTTTCATCTTCACCCTCCATTTTGTATTGCTGAATCCTAACCTTTTGGATGCACAGAGCTATTATAGTCCTTTCAATAGATAGGCTCTCATATCCATCTAAGGGTCATAATTAGAAGTTGGGGGGTGCTGCGATGTCATACGACATCAGACGCACGTATAACGCTACAGCCATCTGTTGAATCGAAATTTAACGAGCTGCAGTGCCCCCTCACACTCGAAAAAAACAAAAAAAATATTTTTTTTTGGTTTTTAAATATGAGAAAGTTGCAGCGTCATATGTGCATCGGATGCCGTACAGCGTTACAGCGCCCTTTTTATTTAGAATTAGAAACTGAAATTTGAATGATAGGGATTAAATAATTATTGAAATTACTTGATATTATCTTGCCATTTATTTTTCTATTTCTAATTCTGATCATTGAATTAATATAATAGNATATATTGTTTTTAAATATGAAAAATGATGTCCATTGGATTTTGATCCAATGGACGGCTGCGGCGTTGTATGTGCATCGGACGCCGTACAGTGTTACAACGCCCCTTTTATCTAGAATTAGAAACTGAAATTTGAATGATAGAGATTAAATGATTATTGAAATTACTTGATATTATCTTGCCATTTATTTTTCTATTTCTAATTCTGATCATTGAATTAATATAACAGTCTAATTCTAATTCTGATCATTAAATGAATATGAGAATCTATTTATTAGGAGGACATTAACAACATTCTTATCGGGAAGCTTAGTTTATTGTGGCCCCCCTACAACCTCTGCATACCTTTCGAGGCCTATGGCGGTCCTTCAATGTTAAGTTATTTGGTCATTTGAATGGTCGAGATTATTTTAAATGCGACGGATGATAGAGATTAAGACATAATAATGATATGTTATTTTAATCATAATATTCCAGATTGTAAAGGGACAGATCTCGGCTATTAAAAAGGCAATGGAGATTAATATTTAGAAGAACAATATCAAGATCTCTTCCTATTTTTCTATTTCCATATTTATATTTAAATCTATGTCTATCTGTACATTTATGAATTTGCTTTTTCTTATTATCATAATGGTAGAAGACTATCTTTAAAATATGAAATGCTAAGATTAGAATAACACATTAATATAATATTTTGATTTTTATTTTTTATCACTTTTAAAATAATTTTAAAGTAATAGCCATGCCTTGCCTAGCTTTTAGTGTGGATGGGCATGAGCAACGACTTTGGCCTGTCCGACCGTGTCTAACTTGGCCCGGCTCGAGAAATTGGGTAAAATTTTAGGTTACGGCTTAATCTGTGTCTGACACGAGTTGGGTTCTAATCAGGTCTACTCTTTATCGAGAGATTGTTCGGTCTCACAAATCTTTTTGACATTAATTAATAAATAATAATAATACATTCCAATAACCCAGATTGTTGTACAAATTAGGAAGCTGATCGGATCCTTTGGTTGATTTGAGTTAGAGCGGAGCTGATATTCGTGACTATAAATTTTAGTCTTATGCACCACAACAAATTAAATAGAAAGTTAAAGGTATATAAGATTCGTTTTTTAATATATTATTCGATATTCAAGTTAATAATTTTTCTCAAAAATTAATAAAGGTGTAGAATTAAAAAACATTAATTGAAAACTATGTTTGTTCAAATGCACTATCTACTTGAGTATTGTTTTTGTTGTCTTCATTGAATCCCTTTTTTCATCTGGGAGGATTTGAATTTATAATTGGAGTTCTAACCGATTAGTTATCCCTTAAAATGCTGCCTGTACTGAAAGACATTTTATAACAGCAAATGAAAGGCGTCTCTTTTAGAGTGTAAGTGCCCTTTAAATTAATTTTGAAAATCGCCTGAATGTTAATGTGAGCACTATTTCAGTCGTTTTCGAATTGGATGATTTACTGGGGCAGTATTATTCCTCGGTTGACGTAATTATTTATCAGGATTAAATATCCCATTTAATACCTTGTCGAATTATTATTTGGATAGTTTGATCTGTTCTTTGCCCCTTTATCTGGGCCATTGAAGCTTGAACCTTACTACAGGTCTTGGTTGGGCTAGTCAGTTTTGGCTCATATCTAAGTAATAATAATAATAATCATGGTGGGTTTCTTAAGTTTTTAAAAAATAAAT
>JAODPA010068126.1:0-10326 GCA_025585075.1 Nepenthes mirabilis | reverse complement strand
ATATATATATATAAGAAATAATGTTCAAACAAAGTTAAGTTAAAAGTATATTTAAGACTTGAGAATTGATTGAAAACATGGGACACGCCATAAGAAAAAACCAACATAATATGGGCAAATGAGGAAAAAAAACCTTACTAGAGGATATTCCAAAGTCATAGATTAAAAAGGCAATCCTACAAAAAGTAAGAAACATTGATATACACAAAATCAAATAATAGAAATAGAAAAATCAATGTTGAATAAAGCTGACCATCATGGAAAAACCTCCATCAAAAGAACATATGATCGGCCGACTAAATGTTTAAAAGATGAGTGGTAAAATTTATTTTATCTGACTTTCATATATTTAAATGTATTATTTTAGAGTGATCCCGTATTATTTTCAAATAAGAAAGATAGATCAATAAAATTATATGTAGAATATCAAAACGTAAGTGATATTATTGTCAAAATTAATTATTCTTTGCTAAGAATCAATGATCTATTTAATAATCAAATGAACCAACATGACAGAAGAAGGATCAACAAATTCAAGTACCCAAGGCATCAAATGGAACCAAATTGAGTCACAAGCACCGCAATAAAAGAATCCATGTGGGAGAGACTGGGACATCATGAAACAAAGCCACAAGAAATAGATTGACATCCAGTTTCCCTTTTTACTCTATTTTCATATTTATGTTGTTTTGTGTGTATGTACGCTCGTGGAGGGGATGGATGGGAAAAAAACCAAGTAATAATCGAAAGAACAAGAGCATTGAAAAGCCAAACAAGTAAAAGTTAATGCCTAAAATTAGTAAAAACTAGTGCAAAGGATAGGCAAGATGCGATAAATCAATCCACTAGAAACACACAACTTCCGATTTCACTTTTAATCCCTTCTTCTTTTTCCTCCTCCTGAGTTTTTTAGTTTGGTTTTTTGAACAAGAAAATAACACTTAGAAGGCTTATGATAGGACGAAAGAAGATCCCAATCAAGCAATGGAGAAGCCAAGGAAGGATATTGGAAAAACAAGTGCGGACAGTTTATCCTGGTCATGCAAATGGAAGTGGCGAGTTGGGACTCATTAGAGTCCGATATTACCAAGAAAATATTTCGTTCTATCTAGATAAAATAAAGCCTAATAGCAAAGCTAACCTTATCGACAACAAATTTAGCTTTACAATACCTCCATTTACTAGATGATTGTTGGGGTCACTCTCGTGTGGAGGTGTTATGGGGCTGAGGACTCTGAGTAGTTATGGTCCGAATACTTGATCCTGACCAATCGAAAACTCAGTGCAGTATAATCCCAAGGACTTTGTGTTTGTCAAAGGCAATGTCAACAAACAAGATTGTTAAGTGCATGAAGGTCCGAGGACATGCTTGAAGAATATTCGAGGACATGGTTGAAGAAAACACACGTGAAAGCCAACTCAAAATATTTTCTGAGCACACAAGATTTGTGGTGAATATGCGTAGTCTTGCAGAGTGGATACTACTTACTGGAAGCACGATCTGTAGTGCCATTTTTTTCTGCAAAGCATGGCCACCTGCAAGATAGAGCTAGCACAGAGCTGTGCGGGTGTCAAGTGGTTGTCTATACATGTGTCCTCTACGTTGGCTTGGCTATTACTTTCAATAGCATGTATATATATATAGATTGTATGCTATGTGCAAGTGGGTGTGAGAAATTTACAAAGGAGGAAAGAGTAAAGAAAAGGAGAACAATGAGTAAAAACAGAGTATGTTCACTTGTTCTCATGCTTTGTTCTTCATCTTTGCCTCAAAGGGCTTATGTAGCCGAGAGGTTTATGTAACCATTCTCATATGGTGGATTCGCTTATGGACTAAATATCTCGTGATTTTTTTTTTCCTTTGATTTGTGAAGGGTTTTCACGTAAAATTTGTGCGTCTTCCTTTTTTCCTCTTATTTCTTCTCCTGCTGCGTCAGAGTGTTTATTTTGTCCGATCGGTTTCTTGGTCATAAATTTAGTGTCCTCGTGTCCGACCGATCCTTTTTGCCCCCACAAGCTGTATTAGAGAACATGATTTGAGAAGTTCTCGTTTGGATGGCATTATCATCTTCAAAGAATCTGCCATTCAGTGTGGAGCAATGTAACGGGTAAGATAACTTCATCTTTTAGTAAGAAATGGTGAAAAATATCTTAACCTGAAAAGGAACAATAAAATCTCTAAAGAAAAAGGATGAGAAGCCGAAGAATTTGATCGATGATGAATGGCAAGACAAAAGAGATCTTGCTAATTACACTATCAAGTTATGCCTGGAAAACAACACTCTTCAAAAGGTCTTAGAATTATTAGATCTGGTGGAAGTCTGGAAAAAGTTTAAAAGCCTATATAAGTCCAAGTCATTGACTAGAAGGTCGCACGTGAAGAAGCACTTTTATGGACTACGCCTGTCTGAAGGGAAAAGTTTTGAGAAGTATCTGGATGAGTTTAACTAGATTCTGACGTAAATTACAACACTTGATGAGGTGATTAAGGAGGAGGACAAGGCCTTGGTGTTGCTGGCTTCTTTACCAGCCTCATATGATCACATCGTTATGACATTATTGTTTAGGAAGGACACACTTAAATTGGATGAGGTAATTACTTTTTTACTCATGAATGAGTACAGATGGTCTCAAGGGACCTCAACCTCTTAACACTTCGAGGTACTTGTGACAGAATCTCAGAAGAGTAAAGGCCGCGATCCAAAGCCTGGAGATAAGGGCCGTAGTAATTCTCGATCAAGGTTTCAAAATATAGAGTGTCATCATTGTGGAAAGAATGGACACATTAAAAAGTACTGCAATAAGTGAAAGTGTAAAAACGTAGAAAAAGAGAAAGGTGAAAAGGGACGAGGTGAGAAAAAGTCATCGGTCTCTATTATCACAAGTGGTGATCTCCTTTTGACTTGTGAAGCGGATAATGTTGTAAACTTGGCTGAGTAGGAGACCGATTGGATGGTGGATACTGGAGCATCCACCCACGTCACTTTTCGGAATGTTCTTTTTACTCATACACTCCGGATGATTTTGGAGTGTTGAAGATAGAAAATCTAGAGACATCCAGAGTTGTTGGCTGTAGTGACGTGTCTCTTATCACCAATAATGGCACCTGACTAATCCTGAGAAACGTCTAACATGTACCTAACATTCGGATGAATATCATTTTAGTAGAAATGCTAGATGATACTAGTTTTTACAATGTCTTCTATAATGGAGGATACAAACTAATTAGAGGGTTTCTGATAGTTGCCCGAGGTAAAAAGATATCGGGCCACCTTTATGTGTTGCAGGCCTCTACTGAGGTAGGTCATGTAAATGCTACTACCAGCGTGGAGATCTTGAACTTGTGGCATTGCCGATTGGGCTACATGAGTGAAAAAGAATTATATCATCTGGCCAAGAAGGGCCTTATATCGGATGTAAAATAAGTTGAATTAAGGATGTGTCCTCAATGTCTGGTAGGAAAGTAGAGGAGAGTCTCTTTCCTATGAGACTCACCCTCCAGAAAGGCCAAGGTACTTGAATTGGTACATACTGATGTATGTGGATCATTCAAGGAGAAATCATTTGGTGGCGCCTAGTACTTCGTGTTTTTCATTGACGACTGTTTCAGAAAACTATGAGTTTATCCACTGAAGAATAAAGACCAAATCCTCGGTATATTTGAGTATTTTCATGCCTTGATGGAACGTCAGGCAGGAAAGAAGCTAAAAGTTGTCTGAAGCGACAATGGGGGTAAGTACATTGGAGCATTTAATACCTACTACCGATCTCATGGTAACAGACATCTGAAGATGCCACCAAAGATGCCGCAGTCAAATGGCGTAGTTGAGCAGATGAACCGTATAGGAAATGGTAAGATATATGTTTTCAGAAACAAAGCTTCCACGATCCTTTTGGGCTGAAGCCTTAAGAACGGCGGCCTATGTTATTAATAGGTCGTCCAATAAACCTCTAAATGGTGAAGTCTCAGAGAAGATATGGATTGGAAGAGAGCTATCCTATAATCATCTTCGGACATTTGGCTATAAAATTTTTGTTCATGTTCTGAAAGATGAGAGAACAAAGCTTGACTCAAAGACCAAACAATGCATCTTTTTGGGCTATGGGAAAAATGATTTGGGTTTAAGGTTTTATGACCTAATAGAGAAGAAGCTTGTCCGATTATAGAATGTGGTCTTTATTGAAGAGGAGACCACTAAAGATATTGGAAGGGACAAGAAGGCTTTATCTGATACTGGTCGGACGAACAAGATGAGCGTTAAAGCTGTCCGTCTAGCACCTCTTCAGTCCGAGGATAGTTGTCCAAGAGTGGCCGAGAACAATAATGAAGCAGTCGCTGTGCCTCATGAGGATCAGAATGAAGATTCTTCCCAACCGGTTAAGGAGATTTTTATCCGACGATCTACAAGGGACAGACGACCATCCATACGTCTATCATCCAGTGAGTATGTTCTACTTACTGATGGAGGAGAACCCGAGGACTTTGAAGAGGCAGTGAAGTATGAGTACAAGGATGAATGGATGGAAGCCATGCAAGAGGAGATTGATTTTTTGTATGAGATCATACATTTGAGCTGACGGAATTGCCAAAGAGAAAACATGCTCTCAAGAACAAATGGGTATTTCAGATGAAGACTTCCAAGGATACAATGCAGCCGACGTACAAGGCACGGCTAGTGGTAAAAGGTTTTATTCAGCAAAAAGGCATGAATTTTGATGAGATCTTTGTGCCCGTGGAAAAAATATCTTCCGTCCGTATTGTGTTTAGTTTAGCAGCTACTCTGGATTTGGAAGTAGAGCAGCAGGATATCCGAATAGTATTTCTCCACGATGACCTCGAGGAAGAAATTTACATGGAGCAACCAAATGGGTTCAAGGTCAAGGGGAAGGAATGATGAGTTTGTCATCTAAGGAAGAGTCTGTACGAACTAAAATAGGCTCTAAGATAGTGGTATAAAAAGTTTGAGTCTGTCATGGTCGGTTAAGGATACCAAAAGATTACTTCTGATCACTATGTCTTCATGCAGAGATTTTTCGAGAACGATTTTATCATCCTTCTTTATGTGGACGATATGCTGATTGTCGGACAAAATAGCACTCGGATTAAGGAGTTGAAGAAACGATTGGGACGGTCATTTGCTATAAAAGACCTTTGGCCGATGAAATAGATTTTAGAGATTAGAATATTTCACGATCGAAAGAACAAGAAGCTGTGGCAGTCCCAGGAAAGCTACATTGATAAAGTACTCCAACGGTTCCACATGAAAAAATCCAAGCCAGTGAGTACCCCACTAGCCAACTACTTCAAGTTGAGTAAGAAGTAATATCCGTCATCAGATACAGAGAAAGCCTGCATAAGAGGCATACCTTATTCATCAGCTATTGGTAGTTTGATGTACGCGACTATGTGCATAAGGCCGAACATTGCGCATGCTGTCGGCGATTACTCCAAATACAGTGGAGCGGAGGAAGGTGTCATTTAGGCTTGCGAAAGTTAACACCGGAGTCCCAATTGAGGGAAAGTTGCCGGAAGGCAGACGATGACGGTCGCCGGATAACGGTGAAGGTGTTCCCCATAAGGTCGTGAGAAAAAATTTGTTGGATCTGGTCACTTCCTTATTGATAACCCAACAAACTAGAGGCGTCATTGGAGGCCGCACAGAACTTGGGTGGAGTGCTGCAAACTGGCTGCAGCAGAAGGGTCAAGGACGTTACGGAGACGGACAGGCAGCAGAAAACGGTCAACGGGGAGATTGACAGGATGGAAGCAGAATTCAGTCAACGGCGGTTGACCGGTTGAGAGGCAAATGGCTAGGGAGAAAGCTAGCAAGGCAAACTGCCGAAGAGAAAATCCGAAGAGCAAAGGATTTTCGAAGAGCAGAAGATGGTCAACCGAGTTGACCGAGTGAAGATTCCGGTTAACTCTGTTGACCGGTGGAAAGAGACAGTTGGCTGGTCAATGGACATTGACCAGCCAAGGAAGCAATATGCATCCCGAGCAAAATAAAAGGCCATTTTGCCAGGATGGCCATTTGGAAGGTATGCAAAATGGAAGGTTTGCTATTTTGCCAAGATGGCCTATGTTTGTCAGCTTAGAAGATTTTCTAACCATGCGTGATTTTAAGAGGCTGTACGTGATCTTAGGACGCTGTTTATACAGAGCATCTTTATATTGTTGGCGGGGATAGATTTTGTCTGGAATGGAATATTCGGTGGAACAACAATATATATATGCATACTGTAAATGGTGAAAATATATAAGTGTGACAAGAAATGAGAGGAATGTACCACCAGTGACGAAGAAGAGAGAAAAATAGAAAGTGGAAAGGAATGAGTGTTTCCTATTTATTCCGGAGAGGTTTTTCTTTGTTATTCTCGGGTGTGTAGCGGATACTCCATCTCGATGAGTTTTGTAACCAAATTTTGACATAGTGGACTTATTGTGGATTTTATATCCCGTAGTTTTTTCTTTCGATTTATGAAGAATTTTTCACATAAGACTTGTGTGTACTTCTTCCTCTTCTCTTTCTCTATGTGTGACGTTGTGTCATTCTATCCGATCGATTTTTCGCCCCATCATTGGGTGTACCACCACTAGAATAAAAGGTGGGAATGGAATTGCTGCAAGGAATGCACACTTGGCTCAAATTCATGAAAATATGAATGCAATCCAAATTGCTTGGCCTCTTTTGGATGGTGAGCCAGAGACTGAAAGTGTGAGATAAAATACGTATACAATGTCATACTAATTTAGCCCACACAGCTCCTGGCGAATTCTTCAAGTAAATTTCAGTGAGCTAAGGATGGGAGCAGTAGACCAAAAATTGACTTCTTTCGTAAGAGAATTATGATGGTAGGCCAACATTGTCTCTTTGATCACTATAATAGTCTTTTCATCCTCAATAGGCCAACACCAAGAAGTGTCCTTCATGGTGGATCTAACTTTCTGAGTCCAAGGGAAGACATCAAACGAACATGAAAATTAATATTGGGGACAAATATTATAAAAAATAAACAACAAACTATGATAAGATATTCATGACCTAGATAATAATAGGAACGTCAGGAGTGGCTAATAATCGTGACAATTCATTTTAGATTCGGAGTATAATCATAAATAGGAATTGCACCATGATCCACAACAAAAATATACCAGGTTAAGAGGAATAAGGAAGATAACAGAAGCCCACAGCATGCTCTTTCTCCTCTCACTGTCACTCTTCTCTCTTGATTCTAATACTATCATGGACTCTCTATTTTTTTCTCCCTGCATATTCTGGAAATAATGAAGATCTCTCTGTCATGGCCTCTTCTCATCGTGGCATACTTAAATATTTGATAATGCCCCATCCCTGGAAAACTGCCAAGAGGTCGTTCTTCCTCCTTGCACAAAACTGGCCTAATAGCAACTTCTCTTATTGGAGAGTGAATGAGAGGGTATCACTTCAAAACGAGTGGGGAAACAGAGTGCAGACGGGGGAGGCCAGTGGAGAGAGAAGTTGTGGCTGCCCATCAAAGAGTTTGACCCAAAGTAACTGACCTTTGAATCGGTCATGGGTTGGGTCGGGATGTCCTATTATAGGTGGGTTCAATCTATCTAAAAAGTTCAACGTCTCTCACTCGCACATAGTTGAATAAAATGCAATCTGTACTAGGATTAAATGATTTCTTTTTCAATTTTATGAAAAGCCATTCACACTACAAATTGACTTGCAATCAATGAGCACACCTATAATGTGGGAGCTCAAAGCTGGTATGATTCACACATTCTGATATATATGAAGGTGTATGGCTCCAAGTTGGATTCGTTCAGCATCAATCAATATATGATTTATGTCATTCCCTATAAGAATCTTCTTGTTCACCACTTTCTTGAACATTTCTCCACACTGTGGTCCACAAGACACCATAGTTGATGCCATCTCTCGTCTCTCCCCTAACTACTTGTTGGAGCTTCTTCATGCACCATTATCTATTTTGAGCCCTTCTCTTGATGGAAATTTGATTAATCATCCAAAGTATAGATCTATGTAATATCCAAGTACAAATTTTAGAATATTGATATTTGATTTGAAATAATTATGTTAATGATTGAAGATAATTGCTAATCTAGGCAGAGTCCATAGTATTTGAGCGTTTGTAGATGGTGCATTACCCATACTCATTCTGAATTGAGTTGCAACCTCACACCTGATTCAAGCATGATGACGAGCGTGCTTACTTTAGGCAGCATTGTTGTACTTAATGTATGTATGAAATGCGTACATATATACTGATGAAAGAATGGCTATGCATGATGTGCACATTAAATGCATATATGCACCGGCTAAGATTTGGACTTGGTGCTTGATGAGTGTATAATCAATGCACGTGCACCGGCTTGCCCATACAAAGAATTTTTGTCTCTTTTTAGCTCGTTTTTCCTCAGATTTTAGAGAGAATAGATAAAAAAAGATAATAAGAGAGATAATGACAAAGTGATGGGATCTAAATAACAAACTTAGAAAATCTTTGTGATATGGATTAAAACAAGTGAATCCAAGCCTAATTCTTCATTCTTTTACTGAAAATTTTGAATTTTTTCATCATATTTGTTTATGAGATTCATATTCTTACATTTCGTAGACGTACTTATCCATGTCCCATTTGATTTTTGGCTCTAATGTATGGCATTTTCTTCCCAGATTTATCAAATTTTAAAGTTATTTGTTCACATTCATGATAAATATTAAGAAACTTATAAAATTTGTTGAAATATACTTCTTCAGTGTTCTTTGTTTTGTAAAGATCTTTGCGAAATTTCAAAAATGTAGTTAAGCTAAGTTATTTAGTTTCCAAATTCTTAAAAATACGTTTGTTTATAGGAGGCATCTAGTTCCTTTTCGATTAAGGATATATGGGGAAGTGTTGGATTGAGCCTAGCTCAACGAACAAAAGATAGAGAAATTTATATTTTTTGAGAAGGAGAAAATAATTCATAGAGGTCAAAGCTCAAGATCAAGTTGATGGCACAAAAGTTTTGAGTCCCATGACAAAGGGATCAAGAAGGCTGTCAAGGTCTAAAGAGAACTGGGAGGGCATCAACAAACGAAGGCTCCTTGCACATATTATGGAAGGTTTCATGGGGACAGCCCCTGCTTCAAACAAAAATGAGTATGCTTTAATTATGAGCAAACTCACCATTAGATCAGGAAATAGCCCACCCATTGAAATGAATGACCCTCTCAGCCACGTTGTATCAATTTATACCTGCCAATTGTTTCAAACCACTAAATTATTTTTCTCAACCATATTATTAATACATATAAATAACATTCTCTTCCCATGATCCTCCATACTTGTATATCCACTAGTCTAGAACTCATAAGAAGTTCAAGCTTGCTAATACGAAAGAAAGGCAATATAATTAAAGCTAAAAGATCAACAAGTAAATGATAGATATAATAATAAATATGAGATATCAGGAGCATACAAAAAGGAATATTGAACCAATGGTCAAAAATAAACCTCATTGACTAAAGTAAATACATAAAAGTATATTTTTCTCCATAAATATGAGCCTTGCTCTAGTATTCAAAATTTGTGAATAGTGTAGTGTAATACCCAAGTATTGAATATGATGTAAGGTATCAGTAATTAATTTGATTAAGTAAAAAATTTAATAAAATGTTTCAGTCCGATTAAAAATATTAAGTATGAAATGGCTTGAGAGAACACTTAATGGGCACAATAGCCACAAATAGTATATTTTAGGTAAATTATTGGCCTAATGTGTGCATGATGGGCACTTACACATATTTGTTGCAATATCTTGGCGCCTGATGGATACTTATACGTAAGATAAAATTATCCTTTATACTCAAGTTGTGCATGACTTGTGCATGTACAGCAATCTGCTATTTAAATATTTTATTTTGATTTTTTATATATTTTTTACAAACTTTTTGAAAAAAGAGAGAGAAAGAACAGAAGAGAAGATAGAGAAAAAGAATAAAGAAGTGAATTTGAAGTGAATTCAAGCAAATCTTTGATAAATTAAGCATGTTTTCCCTTCATTGCTGAATTTTTAGAAATCTTTTATCAATTCCTATTCAAGTGTACATATATGTGATATTTGCCTACTTCCTTTGATATTATGTTACATACATATTAGTTTTGCCTCTATTCTATGAAATTTTGAAGCCTTGCACCATAATTAAGCACGTTCTTACATGTCTCTTTTACATAAGTATTTTGGTAAGAACTTTACTTTGATTTTAATAAATATAATTTATTGTTCAAACACAAGGAAAAATTCGTATATTTATTTTTTCACATAAGGTTTTC